>CM060949.1:204106141-204383641 GCA_030765055.1 Mantis religiosa | reverse complement strand
GACAAGAACTCAACTGAGCTCACTCACTGCAGCCCCCTTTTATAGGGATATCACTGTTTCTCGAAGTCTCTCGTTTCAGTGAATCACTGCGAAGGTTTCAGACGGCCGGGGGACAGCGAAGAGGCGACCAGCGACCAGTGACACTTCCCTAATCATCCCCTCAGTTAATGACTGAGATAAATGGGTGGGCGTGGCCGACCGCCTCCTGTCCGGACCCCCCGCTGGTCGGCTCCACAGGACGTCCCGACGTTTGGGTGACAGTACAGTTGGATAAACGCACACCTGTACCGCGGTTTGTGCGCGTGAGATTAACATTCAGGTTAGCAGCTACAGGCCCATGAGTGGTTCTAATGATACAAGATTCTCACACCACATCATCATCACCATTAAGTACTAGATAGTAGAAAATGATTATGTTAGCTTACTTACGCAACAGCTGAAAGTCTGCAAAAATCACTTAAAAGCGAAATTTTGCAAGCTATATTCACATGAATTTTTATGTTAACTGTGTCCCTTTTACAACATCACAGCTCTGTTATAATGTAGAAAGAGAAGAATTAAAATGAAGCTGCATATGAAATACGAACAATAAAATGTGATACTTGAATTATTGGTCGGAAAATTTATAAAGAAATAATGGTCAAATATAGGGGAGGGTGGTCCACAGTGAGACATTGGCCACAGTGAGACACTTACAATATTTAAATATGTGTGTAAGTTAAGAAGTGATGCACACTGCTTGTAAATAGAGGAAATAAAGTTGCAGTTGGCAAATCTGTTTAAATCCAGAATTGTAAGGAATGTTTCTGGTCACAAGCAAAATTTTATTTTCGGGTGAGTAAAGTAAAATTTTCAGGGTGTACTTAGTAGATCATATTGTTTTATTCTTTCTTTATATCATTATCAATTTTGGTTTTCTTAAAAGTAGTGGTTTTATTCTTCAGAATTAAATAAATAATGATCAGTAGGGTTGAAGTTTAAGATTATGTAAATAATAAAAATATCTTTATGAGCACTTGGTCCACAATGAGACAGTGCTAGGTGGGGCAGTGTGAGACACTACTTAAATTGAGAAATTTATTAAACTCACAATCTGTTTTCTTCCAGAGTGCTAGAAACAGGCAAAGATTGGCTCAAATTGGTACATTCTCAATTGATTGTATGAGGGAAGCAGTGGGCCTTGTTTTGAAACATCCCTTTCTGTGTAACATTGGCTTCAAGCGAAGCATGACGCCAATAAAAATTACTGCAGGTTTTCGTAAGACTGGAATATTCCCATTAGATAGGAATACTTTCACAGTTGATGACCTCTAACCAAGTAGTGTAACCGACAGACAACTACCAGGATCATGTGACTCAGCAGTTGATAATATTGGAGCACAAAATGTCGCCAGAAATGCAAGCTCTGAAACTGTCTTGGGAGAAAGTGAACCCTCAGTAAACACTTGCGGAGAAGTTGAGAATGATTCAACACAAGGAAGTTCTCAGTGTCATGAAAATCCTGATGCTGAACTTCAGGAGGATTTGACAAGCTCACCATCGACTATGAATAGAGATAAAAATAAGTGATATTGTAAGCCCTCATGAATTTAGAGGGTTACTTAAGGCTGCCACCAGAAAATCAACTGTGAGGAGACAGGGGAGAACCATGATAGACACAGATACACCTGAGGTAAAAGAACTAGAGGAGAGGGCATTGAAATGCAAGCCAAATAATCCTGCAGGTAAGCATAAGAAATTTAAAGGAAGAACATTATGCACAGAACCAGAATCTTCTGAAAACAATGCAGAAATATCTTCTGGATACTCAGTTATGGATGAAGAAGAAATTTGTTTCTGGTTTTAAACAGCAGGAAACAGAGCCTACTCTGGAGGACTGTGCTTGACTGAGTTTGTAGGAAAATAAAACAGGACATTACATTCTACAGGTCACAAAGGGGAAGGATGCAGATGAAGATATGGAAATATCATTCCTAAGGAAAGAGAAAAATACAGACAAGTTTGTGTTTCCAGAGGTTCTAGACGTAGCTTCAGCGAATGAAACTGATGTAAAAATAGTGTTGGGTCAACCACAACTGTTTGGCAAAACAAAAAGGCAAAACGGTTATTTGATTTTTTGAAGTTAAACTTGGTAATCTTAATGCAATGTAGGTTGTCTAAGTCTGGACCGTCCACCGTCTCAGTGTGCCCCACTGTGGGGCAGGGTGAGACAATTTACATTCATTTGAATATTAGCATGATGTATCTTCATGATTATTAAAATCAATGCTTTTATGTTTTGCAGTTGTTAATAAAGGAATAATGAAAACATGTCACTTGTTTGCATTCACAACACACCAAAGCAGAAAGAAGTATGGGATTTCAAAAATATTGTGTCTCAATGTGGACCACCCTCCCCTACTATTAATCAATGCATAATATAAGAATAATGAATTACAGTTATGTTAGAGACTATGAAAGACAGTCAGTTGTTGGGGTAGAACTACATATTACCCATAAGTCTCTGTAGCAAGTGCAATTTAACAGTTGTGATGAAATTAGTTATTAAGAGATCGAACCATTTGCTCAAGTTTGGAAAATATTACATTTTTCCCCCTTTTCTGATATTGGAGCATCTCCAAATCCTCTGTTTACAAAATGATCAATATTAGAATTCATTTTTTTTATTAAAAGTCAAGGATAATTATTATGTCTTTCAAATGGGCAGAGTTCTGGAGTCCAGCTAATCAGATGCCGTATCACACTCAGCGTTGCCAGCTTGTTACCCCACTCCTTTTATATTTCCTTCTCTCTCGCACACTCATACAACGTGCACGTCTACTTGGCGCAGAGGTAAGGGTAAGCAAATTAAATTTTACAAACCTTTACAATTATGCAGTTGTCAAAATCAAAATTGGAAAAAGCATTTTCGAAGCTTATGTATATTTCAAAATACTATAAGTATAATTATAGTTTATGAATTACCTCTTTTTTTCTAATACAATGGAACTGCCAGTGGCTCATCCATATCGCTGCCAATGTCACTTCCGTTAAGAGACAATTCGTCATTGTCACTGTCTTCATTGTCTGAGTGTTGCAAATTTATGATTACAGGTTCCGAAATCTCGTCACCTGCTATCTGTTTCTTAAAATCGTCTTCTTGAAGGGTTTCTGCATGCCTCACGCAGTTTTCCCAGCCCTGTTGTGTTACCTTGTCAATTTCTTCGTAAACAAGTCGTTTAACGTCCGTCAGTTTAAAAGTATTATATACTTTTGCAATCCCCCTCTTTATTTGAGCCCACACCAACTCAATTGGATTATATTGGCAGTGGTATGGTGGGAGGAATATTACCTCGTGTCCCGTTTCAATTGCAAGTTGATCCAGCTGATACACTTTTCGTGTTTTTTAACGGAGGTACTCTTTGCTATAACTCATTTTTAGTTTATGTTTCCGATTTTTTGTTTGTTTGAAGAACGTGTACACCTTAAAAATAGTACTTCGAGCGTGTCTTCGCAACACCTGCCTGTTTGACTCGCCACTAAATTTACCGTAAGAAGCCATTGCACTATTTAACTCTTACTCTACTGTTGTGTAAAGAACAACTGAATGATATTGATCTGAACTCTCCTGAGTAAATAAACACTTCCTAACCCGCATTCATTCATAAACATAAGTATACAACATTCCACAGGCTAACAGAAAATGAAGTGTTTGCTCTTTCTCGAATTTAACACCTTGACTTATTCACAGTAATTCCTTTATCGGTCATGTCAGTAGTTTAAATTTAAGTTCTGAGTAATTAAAAGTATATGTACATACATACACACCAACCACTTTGAACTCTCTAGAGTAAATAGAGATTACGAACCATTCATAAACAAAGATATAATGTTACCAGACACGTTCTGCCGGGGCAGCAGGAAATTTATTGTTTCCTCTCGCTCGAATTGGATTATTCAAAGTAATTCTTTTATCACGTCATGTCAAACATTTATGTATCAATTCTAAGTAATTATAAATATACGTAATCGCATAATGCCAACTAATAATGATATTCATACAGTGCTTACGTCGCGATTTATTGTTATAATACAGGTAATAGTGGTTTATTTGTTTGTAATAGAAAAACTATTTGAGCTAAAAATATAGGGTTTTCATGGTTATGTTAGATACATTACTCTCTATCTTCCACATGGATCAGTTTCGACAAAATCTGAATTTTTGTCTTAGCGCGAATAGTATTTCATACAGATTGATTAGGTTTGCGCTATTCAGACATCACTTTGCGGAAATGCAATACGCCAACACCGCAGGACTCCGATTGGTTGTTGACCTAGTAGCGCTCAAGGACAAACGCCTTCCCATTTGAAACACATAATAAATGATATTCCTAAGAAATGATACAGTATGAAAATTTCAGCGGACATGTTTGGATCACCCTAGAACCGCTAGAGGGAACAGATACGCAGATTGCTACATGCATTAGAGTGGTGTCTATGATCGGAAGTGATAGAAGCGAAAATCACAAAATGGTCTCCGAAGGCGTTACGTGAGGGGCGTGCAAATGACCTCGACCAAGTTCATTAGGCCTTGAACATATGGTGAGCTCTTGCACGTCTTACGCACGGCAAGCCAATTACTCCATGTGATTGCAAAACATATATCACAAATAATCTTTAAGACATTGGCAATGCTAATTTGACGTTATTAATTCTAAACTCTCTTTGCTGGACCTTTCATTTCTGGTCAATTTATTGAATTACTTTGAATTATTGGGCATATTCCAAAATTTTAGAATTTACAACTTTAGGCTACATTTATTTGTCTTTACCTTGTTGCTACCTTGACTTACATGCCAACCTGGTCTTTTGCTCTGTCAGGTAGCTCTTAACCTCCATGTCTCCTTGTTACTTAATTAGTCCCATTCTTCCCCCTCATCTTCCTTTCTTATATTATTTACCTTTCTTGTCCATTTTTCTTTTACATTCTGTAAGAACACACCAGTACTTCTAATCTTCTTTTCCTCCTTTCCCGTTAACATTTTTATAGCTACTATCCTCTTCTCTACCTTCTCCCATTTTTCCTCCCAAGCCTCTTTTCTCAACATTTTTCAACCTCTTCACATTCTGTTACATAGTGTTCTATGCTTTCTTTTCCCCCAAAAAATTCACAAATCCCCTTTTCCCTACCCCTTATCCCTCTTAGAAATATTGTTCCTATTCTCATCCAAGCTAGCTCTTCGCTCTCTTGTCTATTGCAGTAATCTACGTATACTTCTCGTCCTCAATTTATTTTTATTTGCTTATAAAGTTATATTCTTTAGACTTCCCAATATTTTCCACCTTTCTAGACCTTCTATTCTGCATTTTACCAATTTACCCACATGGCTTGTATTCCTTTCCCCTAATCTCCATATATCTCCCATTCCTATTTTTTCCATAATTCCTCCTATCTCTGCCCACCAACTATTTGAGTTCTCTAATCTTTTTTGCCGTCTCATGCTTAATTTCAAAATTTGGCCAAACACCTATACCAAAATTGAATTATTCTTTCCATTATTATTCTATTTCTTCTTGTCTTTCCTAATTCTACTTAAGCTACTTCCCTAGACGCTGATCTTGGTAAGCCTAGTAGCCCTTTACAAAACGTTCTGTAGTTTTGGTCTACCGCTTTGTTTACCTCTGTGCCCCCCCCCCCCAGTTCTCTATTGCGTCTAGTATTTATATTGCACTAGTGTATCATACATTCCTTCTAACAACTTGGTTGTCATTTATAGTTTATATTTGGATATTCTTATTCCATTCATTGCCGCCCTTCGTTTTCCTTCAATTTTTCTCCTGTATGCTCCCCACTTTCCATTGTTATTCAACCTTACTCCTAAGTATTCAAATTCATTGACTACTTCTATCCCTTTGCCATTTAGTACCCACTTTTCATATTTAATATATTTTTTAATATTTAGTACCAACTTTTCGCCCTTTTTTAGTTTAACTTCCTCTTTGAAGACCAAAACTTTCACCTTATTTGTGTTTATTTTTATTCCCCACACTTTACAGAATTTCTGGATTTCATTTATTGCCTTCTGCAATCCTACCGCCTTCCGTTATAGATTCTACCATTAAGTCATCCGCATACAGCAGTACAAGAATCTTTTTGTTTGCTATTACCGGACAGTGCTGATTTCCTTATTTAACCTTGTCTATTATGTTGTCACCCAATTACCGGAACGACAGACCAACGACAGCTGAGAAGGGACCAGAGGCATACGGGCCACACCCACTCATCTATCTTAGTTACTAACTGAGGGGTTGTTTAGGGTAGTGTCACTTGTCGCTGGCCGCCTCCTCCCCCTTCCACTGCCATCTGGAACCCTCGCGGTGATTCACTGAAACCAGAGACTTCTAGAAAACAGTGATATTCCTATAAAAAGGGCTGTAATGAGTGAGGACAGTCAGTTCTTGGCGAGTAGCGTAAGAGTGCAGTGCTAGCGTACGGACGAGAAGACTGTGTACGTGCATCGGAGGATTGTACCACCGCTTAGCCGCAGCGTACCGCAGCCAGCTAAAGATAAGGTCACAGCAGGCAGGGGAGACGCTGCAGGAGTTCGCCCTGGCAGTTAAACAACTGGCTAGCAAGGCCCTAGTCGACCTCCCACCAGAGTTCGTATCCCGGGAAGCTGCCTACACATTCGTGGACGGGGTACGAGATACGGAGATTCGTCAGCGCCTAATGCTTGGCGATTATAAAACCATCCACGAGGCGCTGATGGTAGCATTAAGGATGGAGGTGGCCAAGGTAACAGCTATCCCGACGTCGAGAACGAGGAGTGTCCGCTACACCGAAGACAGAAGACCAGCCGAGGGACGCCGGCGAACACCTAGTGGCCTGTGTTGGGGATGTGGACAGCCGGATTAAGAGAGATTGCCGACTAGAGAGAGATTGCCGACACCAGGAAGGGCAACCGGAAGAACGAGTAAGGCCCGGCGTGGCGAGGAGCACGTCGGCGCCGTCCACACCACCTCCTAGAGTGACACTGCGCGCCGTCAGCCGGCGGATGGATGACAGCCTCATCGCGGACGGCTGGGTAAGAGGAAAACCGTGCCGCGTGCTGGTGGATACCAGGACGGCCGTGACCATCATCAGACCTGACGTGGCGAAGGGTTTGCCGACAAGGAAGCCAAGCCGACCATACCAGCTTGTGACGGCATCCGGCGACACCTTGCCTGTGGAGAAGGAGGCCCTGCTGAAGCTGACCTTGGGAAGGAGTACCGTACGTCTGTGGGTGTTCTTCGCGAAAGTGCCACGGGGCGACGGTCGACGTCGGCAGGAAGGTCCTGCGACTCAACCTAGAAGAGGTTATACTACGGAAACCAGAAGAGAGCCTTGGAATTTGCAGGGTCGTCTTGAGCGAGGACGTGGTTGTCCCCGCGAGGAGCAAGGTGGTGGTGACGGAGCAACTGGAAGGCCAGAGAACCAGGAACATGATGCTCGACCAGAAGACGCCTGTACACGGACTGTGTGTAGCCAGGGCATTGCTGCCGTGCCGAGGGGAGGTGCCAGTGAGACTGCTAAATCCAAAGGACGCCGATCACGACGTCCAGGCCGGGATGGAGTTGGAATCGTGCGAGCCCGTGGTGAGCGTAACAGCAATCGACGAGACACAGGAGCCGGCGCCGAAGCATCACCTGGGGCCCCGGCTAGAAGGCTTATTGGAGAGGGCGGCCGAACACCTGACCGCAGAAGAGCTGGAGAAGGTTCGACAACTGCTAAGAAGGTATCAGCGCGTCTTCAGCCAAGGTGATAGTGACTACGGCCGCACGGACAAAGTGCTTCACCGCATCGACACCGGAGACGCCCGGCGTATTCGGCAACCACATAGACGCGTTCCGCTGGCGAAGCAAGGGGCGGTACGAGACATGCTGGAGGACATGCGACCCAGGGGAGTGATTGAAAAGTCTGACAGCCCTTGGTGTTCGCCTGTATTCTTGGTGACGAGAAGAACGGCGAGCTGCGCTTCTGCATATACTACAGAAAGCTGAACGCTGTCACCCGGAAGGACTATTTTCCCTCACACTGGATTGACGACACCCTGGACACGCCAGCTGGTGCACAGGGGTTCTCGACCCTGGACCTGAAGTCGGGCTACTGGCAGGTAGCTCTAGACCCGAGAGACAAGGAGAAGACCACATTCTAGACGGGCCAAGGATTCTGGCAGTTCACGGTTATGCCCTTTGGCCTCTGCAACGCACCAGCTACCTTCCAACGCCTCATGGAAACAGTGATGAGAGGGCTGACTTACGATGCCTGCCTGCTATACCCGGACGACATCATAATCGTCGGTAAGACTTTTGAAGATCACCTTGAGAATCTGAGTAAGGTGCTACAGAGACTGCAGGCGACCAACTTGAAGATGAACGCGAAGAAGTGCCAGCTCTTCCGCAAGGAAGTGAACTACTTAGGCCAAATAGTTTCAGCAACCGGAGTGGCCACAGACCCGGAGAAGACACAGGCTGTGAGAGATTGGCCTCGCCCAAAGGATAAGAAAGAGTTGCGCAGTTTCCTGGGGCTGTGCAGTTATTAGCTCCGCTTCATAAAGGGGTTCTCCAACAGCAAAACCCCTCACCCGCCTGACAGAGGAACACCGGCCTTATGTGTGGACGGAGGACACCGAAAACGCTTTCCGGCACCTAAAGGAGACCCTGTGCAATGCTCCAATTTTGGGTTTCCCACAACCGGGTGGCGCCTTCATTGTGGACACCGACGCTAGCGACCATTGCATTGGAGGTGTCCTATCGCAGATCCAGGACGACCATGGAAGGATGATAGCATACTACAGCACGACGCTATCCAAGGTATAGGAGAACTACTGCGTCACCGGACGAGAATTATTGGCGGTAGTAAATACCTTGGAGCACTTCCACAAGTACCTCTACGGTCAGCCATTCCACCTGAGGACTGACCATTCCACCCTAACCTGGCTATTGAGCTTTAATAACCTGGAAGGCCAGACAGCACGTTGGCTCCAGAGGCTGCAGAAGTAACGACTTCACCTCGGAACATCGTAGAGGGAAGAGCCACGGTAACGTAGACGCCATGTCCCGAAGACCCTGTCCAGAAGAGTGCGGTCAGTGCACAAGATTGGAAGAGAAGGAGCGTGCGGCAGCAGTCCGAGTAGTTGTGGCAGTGCCTGCGGACGGCTGGGATAGCGCAGGCCTGAGGAGGGAGCAGTTGGCGGACGCAGACTTGGGACCACTCTTGAGGGAAGTGGAGGCAGGGACGAGACCAACCTGGGAGGACATCGCACCGAAGAGCGCCACCTACAATTCGTACTGGTCCCAATGGGACTCGTTGAAGACCAGAGAGGGCGTGCTGTTCCGGGTATGGGAGTCACCCGATGGGAAGTTGCAGAGAGAACAGTTGGTACTTCCCCGGAGTAAGGTCCCGGAAGTCTTGGAGGAAGTGCACGCCGGTACTTCGGGAGGACACCTGGGAGCGAACCGAACGATTGACAAACTACGGCAGCGCTTCTACTGGCTGAGACTCCGAGCACATACTGAGAGATGGTGCCGTCAGTGTCACGTGTGCGCGGCGAGTCGTCCCCAGACTAGGAGCCGGGGTCGCATGCAGCAGTACAACATCGGAGTGCCATTCCAACGGATCGCCGTTGACATTGCTGGACCGTTCCCAATTTCCACCGAGGCAACAAGTACCTAATAGTGGTCGTGGACTACTTCACCGAGTGGCCGGATGTGTATGCCATCCCAAACCAAGAGGCAAAGACAATCACAGACTGCCTCTTGGAGCAAGTGTTCTGTCGATTTGGGGTGCCGTTAGAGATACACAGTGACCAGGGTACCAACTTGGAATCCAACCTAATGAAGGAGGCACTACAAAGGCTTGGGGTGAACAAGACTCGCACTACGCCTCTACAGCCCCAGTCGGATGGCGTGGTCGAAAGGTACATCAAGACCTTAGAGGAACACCTGAGGAAAAGTCGTTGCCAGGCATCAGCGAGACTGGGACGTCAAGGTGCCACTGTTCTTGCTGGCCTATCGCTCGTCTACACACGACACAACTGGGATGACGCCAGCCAGCTTAATGTTCGGCCGAGAGTTACGCCTCCCTTGTGACCTGGCTTTCGGAAGCCCTCCGGAGGCGAAGCAGCCGGTGACCGAGTATGTGGAGATCCTGGTGGACCACCTCCACGACATGCACGAGATGGCTCGCTAGAACATCCAGAAGGCGAGCGACCGCATGAAGACCAGATATGACAGGCAAGCCAACAGCCAAGGGTTCCAGCAAGGTGACCTGGTCTGGTTGTACCGTCCTACCCGGACCAAGGGACGCTGCCCGAAGCTTCAGCAGCCATGGCAAGGGCCGTACTGGGTGGTGAAGAGGATAAATCAAGTGGTCTACCGCATCGAGAAGGTTCCCCGAGGAAAGATGTTCGTGGTACACCTGGATCGTCTAGCCCGCTACGGTGGTGCTGTTCGGGACGACCAGCTTTGAGGAGGGAGCAGTGTCACCGAATTACCGGAACGACAGACTAACGACAGCTGAGATGGGACCAGAGGCATACGGGCCACACCCACTCATCAATCTCAGTTACTAACTGAGGGGTTGTTTAGGGTAGTGTCACTTGTCGCTGGCCGCCTCCTCCCCCTTCCACTGCCGTCTGGAACCTTCGCGGTTATTCACTGAAACCAGAGACTTCTAGAAAACAGTGATATTCCTATAAAAAGGGCTGTAATGAGTGAGGAGAGTCAGTTCTTGGCGAGTAGCGTAAGAGTGCAGTGCTAGCGTACGGACGAGAAGACTGTGTACGTGCATCGGAGGATTGTGAGTAATTGCGAGAGCAAAGTGGAATTGTAACGGATGAACCGTAGTTGTGTGCATTACGTAATTCTGTGTAATTGGCAGGGGTTTAACTGTAAGTCGGTGGAAATAAAGTAGAATTGGTGCAACTGGACTTTTCGTTTCACGAACCCACAAAGTCACAATATCATCTATAAACAAATAAAATAAAATCGGACTCTTTTTGCATCGCTGTCATAGGCCTAATTTTTGTTCTATCATTCACGCAATTACATTTATTACCACCTTATAGGAACTTCTACTACTTCTTTTATACATTTTCCACTTACCCCTTTCTTGCCCAATTTCCAAACCAGAGCATTCCTGTTTATCGTATCAAAAGCCTTCTGAAAATGCGCAAAGAACATATATACCCTTCCTCCCTTCTTGAGGTATTTGACTATTATGGTCTTAATTATGAACAGATTATCTATTGTTCGTCATATTTTCCTGCAAACTGCTTAGAAGGTTCCGTACATTTTAGTTTTCGCCATAAATCAAAGAAAGACTTTATACCTATTTGTTAATAAAATGTAAAGAAGAGTGGAAAACCTCCTTAAACATGCCTGGTTGTGTTCCTATTAAATTATTATATTAAGTTTTGGAAATATTTATTCAAAATGCCAAATTTTTATATTTAACATTAATGTTCTCTCAAGTCTAATGAGTTAATTATTCATCTCCAAAATTAATTAACCACTATGAAATAGTTTAATTACTTCTGTTAAAAAAAAATTGAATCATCCATTGCAATTTATAAAAACGTTACACATGTAATAAAATTAATATCACTGGAATTAGTTAATAAATACGAGGGCTGTTTTATAAAAAATGCTCACTTTTTTTTGACAACGTACCTTTACTCATCCTCATAACTTTGATGGTCCTTCTCAAAATGCTCTCCCCTGAATGCGATGTACTTGTCCCAGCTTTTCTGCCAGTCTTCAAAGACATGCTGGAAACCATTTTTGAGAGATCCTTCAAAATCGCCTCCGCAGCTTTCACCACTGCTTCTGATGAAGGATAATGCCTCCCACGAATGCGTTTCTTCAAGTTAGGGAATTAAAACAGTCATATAGGACTAAATCCGGACTATATGGAGGGTGAAGCATGCATTTTACATTAATTTTTGCAAAATATTCGTCAACAATATTGGCAATATGCGGCCGCACATTATCGTAGTGCAGCATCCAGCTTCACGGAAATGTGGTCTTTTGCGCCTGATATGGACTTGCAATGTTTTCAGGACATCCCTTTAGTATTCTCTAGTTACTGATGTGTGTGCAGGTACAACATGCTGATAAACCATTCCGTGAATATCAAAGAATGAGATGACCATAACTTTCCCAGCAGAAGCAACCACTTTTGCTTTTTTGGCGGTTGGTGATGAAGGAGATTTCCACACTGAGCTTTGCTGTTTGCTCTCAGGATCAAAATGATATAGCCAAGTTTCATCAGCAGTGATTACGTTTGAAAGAAACTCCGGATCTTCCTCTAACATCAACTTTAACTTCATGTTACCTCCATTGCAGCGGTAGACGATACTAAACATGTTTAAACTTGCCTGGTTCTCACGGGTGGGAACCAGGAGTACCAACAATGAAACTACTACTGCGTGTTTGTTTCGCATTAAGCTAACAGGATTTAAGAAGATTGAATTTTAGTATGAGAAACTCTGACCGTTAAAAATTATCATTCTTTATTGTGCAGTCCTCGAATTTACTAATTCTTTTCTTATCTGCTCCAATTTCGAATGAATAGACGGCAGCGCCGTGGCTCAGTGGCTAGACCCCTTGTCTCTCACCAAGGCGGCCTGGGTTCGATCCGAGGCGACCGCAAAGTGAGATTTGTAGTGGACAACACGGCGCTGGGGCGGGTTTTCTCCGTGATCTCCAGTTTCCCCCGCCATCTCATTCCACCGGTGCTCCATCTTTATCTCATGTATCATCAGTGGTACCGCCTGCGGTGCCGTATGTAGTAAAAACGGGCGTTAAACACTACACATCGAAAGAATATGCATAAAATTTTGAGTGCTAAAAACTTAATGGTTGGGCATTGCAGTAGATAATCTATGAGTAATGGAATCTTGTAGAAAATACAGGCAAATATACACACTAAGTTAGATTTATTAATTAAATCCATAAACCAGAGAAGGAAGAAATTCTACTTCAGCTATTCATTAATAATGGGAATATTCCATTATTGATTATAAATGAAGACCATATTGCTAATGTTTATCTGCGCTTCTTCTTAACCGTTATATTTAAGGAACATATATTTGATTCAATATTGAATACTATTTTTATAAATTGAACAAGTTTCATGACGAGTATTCAGATTGCAAATAGACAGATTGGAATTTCGAACAATATAGCTTGCTGAGACTTTATAAACGAGAATAAATGTTCCAGGACCATATAACCATTTAGGTTAACTCAAGAATATAAAGGATTCGACGATTCACACACGCTTGCTAGAAAGTCTATTGTAAGTAATTTGTTCTTTTCTAAGAACATGAACTCATTCACATTACAGGACTATTTCTAAACTGTACTTGCTAAGTGAACTTGTGCCAGTATAGCTGAGGTCGGTTGTTGTAGCTGAAACTTGTTGAAAGTGAAGGTAAAGCAGAACTGATTTTTCTTATGCCTGTTACTCATAAACGAGGAAAAGTATAGAAAATATCGAGCTCCCGTCGTATCTACTTACACAAAGCTATTTTCTTAGATAAGGTTGTAGTGAAAGAGCACCTCCCAGACAAGAAGAGTAAACATCCAATATAGTTTCATGTAAACTTTATTAAAATTCTGAGACACGTATATTTTCTACATACTCTGATTGGAAAGAAAGTAGCTGAGGCATTCAAATGAAGCAGTTTGTATGAAAAGCCTTGCGTTTCGTATCCTAAATGTATCGGTGTTTTGGAACATGACTGATGACGACGACGACGACAATGATGATGATGATGATGATGATGATGATGATGATGATGATGATGATGATGATGGATATAAGGGCGCTCAACTACAGCGGTTATCAGCGCCTTTTGAAAAACTACTCATGGCAAAAGCCAGATACAAAAAGTTTCTAAAATCTATACTAATGTAAATAAACCTATTAAAACTGCATGTACATAGAAAGCGGAAAAACAAAAAAAAAAAAAAAAAAAAAAAAAAAAAATCAAAACCTACAGAAAATATGTTCACTATATCCTAAAGTCTAAACGAAAAAAGAATCCAAAAACCTGCTCCACTACTGTGTTATCGTCCGCTAGCATTTCTGCAAAGCTGACCGTCAGCTGTAGTGACGTCCTAAGGTCTGCTAGGTGAAAACACTCTAGCAGTACGTGTCGTACAGATAACGCTTCTTTGCAAAACGGACACAGTGGAGAAGGCTCCTTTTTAAAAAGAAAACTATGAGTAAAAAAGCAGTGTCCAATGCGCAACCCAGCCAAATTCACCTCCTCGCGACGAGATGACCGACAGGAGGTAACCCAGGGAATCGGAAGTTCTTTCACAGATCTAAGTTTTTTATTGCGGAGAGCGGACCACTCTTCCTGCCAGCAGGTTTGCACAGCTCTCCGCAATACGGCCTTAAAATCTTCCGATGTCACACACGATACTCGAACCCTGGGCTTCATAGTAGCCGTCTTGGCTGCCGAATCCGCCATTTCATTCCCCCGCAAGCCTACGAGACCACGGATCCATGCACACACCACGCTAACGCCAGAAGCGTGTAAAACGTGGAGGGCATTCTATATACGCTGCACAACAGGGTGGTAGTTGTACAGCTGCCGTAGGCTTTCAAGTGCACTGAGGGAATCACTCAGGATTAAGCAGTCCCCCAACTTTCGTTGACGTACGTGTAAAATGGCGCGGTATATTGCATAAAGCTCTGCAGTAAAAATGGAAGTGCTAGTGTGGAATCCGAATGTATATGGTTCGGTTCCACACACGTAAGCACAATCAACACCACTGGAGTTCTTGGAGCCATCAGTATAAATTACAAAATGGTCCTCATTTCGCGATAAAAATTCTAAAAAAAAAAAAAACATGTGCGGATACTAGACATAGACATGGTAGATTTATCATATTGGGTCATGCCCAGATCAACGTGGGACGCTCTGCACAACCAAGGAGGTTATGTCCTCTCCCCCCTAAGATACATGTTGGGTATTTCAGTATCAAGATGTCTAAGGAGCTCCCAGAAACGAAAACCAGGTGGCTTTGGTTTAATAGAAGTGATCCTATAACGCACGTCCATGAAGGTGTTAAAGAACGGCGGATTATACTTTAAGCTCTCTATGTTTTCTTTACATTCTGCGATAGTTCTAGCAGGCGGTGACAACATTTTCTAAATACATTCAGTGTTCAATCACTGTGTGTAAGTGTTCAATCTAGGACGGAGTTTCTATTTCAATCTTCAACTATTTACCTACAAAAGTAGAGAAAATATTACATTACACCCAAAAATTCGATGTCAATATTTCATTGGAAATACGTTTTGAAGTCGCTTGCATGCAATTAAAACCAGCCATAATTGAGTGTATGGAAGTCTGTCTCTCTGGACAAGTGCCTGAAAACAGGTGAACTGAAAACAAAAATACAAAATACACTTATATCTTAGTTAATTTATGGAAATTAGTCATTTCAACACACTAGCCGTTTATAGGTTAAGATTTTTTATGGATAGAGTCAACATAAAATTGAATGCCATGGCCCGGATTTGAACTACGGATCTCCTGGTATCCGTCAAGTCGCTCTAACCCATTGAGCTACCATGGCCAACGTGCCATTCTGGCATTAAATTCTCCATTTGACTCAAACATTTCCCCGGTAAACCACTAGGGGCTCTCGCATCCGAGATACACCGTTTGTGACGACTTACTATCCTAAGTACTTACGTCCCAGGCTTCATCATTTAACTCTTATTATTTTAGTTAATTGATGGAAATTAATCATTTCTCCACACTAGCCGTTTATAGGCTGAGATTTTTTATGGATAGAGTCAACATGAAAAATTCAATGCCATGGCAGGGGTTTGAACCATGGATCTCCTGGTATCCGGTAGGGCGGCACGTTGGCCATGGTAGCTCAATGTGTTAGAGCGACTGGACGGATACCTGGAGATTCGTGTTTCAAATCCCGGCCATGGTATTGTATTTTTCATGTTGATTCTATACACTTATATCTACTTCGCCCCCATAGGGGAGGGGATCCGTCCCCTTCAGCTGCCGAGGTGCGGGCGCTGCGGACCCCTAGCGCTCGTGGTACCTCTAACGCTATTAGAGGAACCTCCCTGAATGGGAGCTGTTCGGATTGGGTTGGACTCAAGGGGGTAGTGTGTTCCCGATACCCGTGGGAGATCGCCTACCTACGGCCAGGCTTCGGCTGCCCGGGAGGGGTAGAGTGTTACCTAGAAATTCCCGGCTACTAGCCTGCAGAGCTACTGTTCAGCAACGTAAAGAAGGTCCCTGGAAGGTATGTGCTGCCTTACACAGTGGGACAAGGACAGCAAATGTGTGTGGCAGAGAAAGCTTGCTACACAATGAGCAGACCCTTAAAAAACATGCGCCCTATTCACTCTTTACGCTGAACCCGAGAAGATTCATTAAAAAAAGTCGAAGCCTTCAGAATGTTTTTGAATGATCTGTAACTGTACTGACATGGGGTGTCATAAACCTGTCCAGAGAGGGTGTGGAAACCTTCGCCAACCCTCCCCCCCCACGCGTCTCAGATGTTGGACACTATCTCTCCTGTGGAGGACAATAGTAAAGATGTGCTAGATCACCAGGCGGTCCCACCAAGTTTATTCGGTAGTTTTCCCTGCGGGGTTGACGCGTTTAAGTGGTGTATTCACTTACACCCGTCTTGACGTTGTTGTCGATGGGAGGCGGGCCTTTTTAGACTGAAGGTGTTGCCCCAAGGAAAGAACCCCAAAGTTTTCCATCGCTCCCGGACTGATAGAGGCCGGAGTTTTCGGACTTTCGGGTGGACCTCGCTGCAACAATATCTCAACAATATCTACTGTCTCTCCTTTAAGCATAATTCTTGATCAGGGAAAAACCTTCTTTAAGTTCTTTTTGTTCAATGGTAGATGTCAGCCATTTGCCTCTGAAACATATCGCCTCTTAGCGATGGTGTTAAATCTTAGTTGATAAGTAACATGTGAACAATTGGCGTTTATGGTAACATCTGTATGTGAGAGTAACATTATGAAATTTTGCATTTTAGGTGCATCTTAATGAGTATAAAATATAAATAACTTAACGGAAATATTGGTAGTGATATTTTTATTCCGTTTAAAAACATTTTGCTATAAAATATGCTACAAATACCAAATTAAAAATTGGTCCCTCACATGAAATATTTTCTGAAGTTGAGTATACTGTCACGGCCCTGGGCATAAATGTTTCGGCACATATAGATAATAGACGGCGGATGTTTCACGAGCTTGCATGAGCAGTTAACGATAACGCGGCGAAGTGATCACAGAGGCGGCAAACAATGTTATCTCAGATAAAGTACTCGCCGCCACAGGTAGGGCTTCATGGTTGGAAATTTCTAGAGATATATCGATTGTTTTCTTATTTGTGCGAGAATGTTCTCGACTTATGATTGGACATATAAAAAGGATTGTGACACGCCAGAGTAGTAGCTACAGAGTAGTTCGCAGCTACTCCACCTGCAGAAGTAAAACCACCGCAGCCGCCAAACACGACTGATCAGCGACTTTCCTACGCTGCTGCAGCACAACAGTCACCAATAAGATCTCTGCACTCCTCACCAGCGCTAGCAACTTCTCCAGGAGCCTACACGGTGGTCATCAGCGGGGTACCCCGTAATTTCCCGTGTAGGTTTGTTCTCTCCGCCGCAAAACAGAGGTGGCCCTCTGCCTGGAGAGCCAACCGCATAACTTCGAGTGTAGGCACCACCACACTAGTGCGCCTGCCTCTAGCCGACACCGCGGAGAGGGATGCTGCCTTGAGGATGGGACTGCCCTTATTAGGGCGCTGTCCCAGAGTCGAAGCAAGCAAGTTAAAGCGACACGTTCCCTGTCGGCGAAGCTGCAACTATGGCCACTATGCCCCACCGCACCGCTCCACCTAGATGCCACTACTGTGGGGCACAGTGCCTCACCGCCGAATGCAGGAAGCATGATCTACGGCACCGACGCAGATACTGGGCCACCTGCAGTGGTCTAGGCCATTTTACAGGTCAGGCGCAGAGCGCTCGCTACCTCAGAACGAGGCTTCAAGTACAACGCAGCACTCCAGCGACCAGGGAGGAAGCAGCTCCAAGCTTACCATCTACCGTAGCAGCAGCTGCCTTCTTTCCCGAAGAATGCCTGAGGGAAGAGATGCAGGATCTTCGGCGATAGATACAGACCTTTGGAGCCCGTCTTGCCTCGCTTGAAAACGCCATTGCAGACTTACAGTCCTCCAGAGAGGATATCCATCACCCCCACTCCGAGGAGCCCAACATTGCTCCACGTCTGAGCCAACTAGAAGAAACAATCACCACAAGCATCGCAGAACGCCACGCAGAACAGACCGAACAACTCACGAAGTTAACAGCAATCACCCAGCGCTTTGCCGACACAACAACTGACCTCCAGACCCAACTACACCTTCTCCAGAAACAGCTTCATCAACACAACAACGGTGACCACTCATCCTCTGCGAAGCGCAAGCTCTCACGCTTGGAGGAGAGTCATTCGCATACAGGCGCCAAACTCGGCCAGCTCCTACACCTCAACCAACAGCTCCGCAGCATGGTTGAGCACCATACTCAAGCCCAGGCGGGCAACTTTAATGTCTCTCTACGCGAACGCGTACGGTGACTACAAGGACTCGATAGCTCCTAGCAATATAGGAGATACACTGAAACTCCAAAACGATGTACGCCCAATCCCCTTCGTGCCATGCTCAGGACCTTGGTCATGGTCATGGCCAAGGAAACTAGCCCCTACGCGCTCCCACACACTGTGCGGCAGCATATGATGACGATAATGACGTAGGTGCTAATGCGGAACTCCACAATAGGCAGAAGTATAACTGCCATCCCAAAATCCATCTTCCAATCATTAGAACTCCTTGTTATTGTTAATAGAAGATTCTTAAAGAAATTTAAAAAAAAATAAAAAAGAGTAATAGTTGTCAAATGAGAGACAGCCAGCTGTGTTGTAACGAGAGCTAAAGATGTAATCTGCTGTCACTGTTATTGCGATCGACCTTGTAAAACTGTGTATATGTGATTTAATGTTCTTACGTGAGAATGGAATCGTCTATTTCGACGAAAATAAAGAAGATTTTTAATTTCTGCAACTCGGCCTTTTAATTCTACAAACACACGTAAAAGTCACAAAATTTTATATTACTGTATCAAATAAAATATCTTCTAAAGCTGACATTTTTTTTAGAGATATGTTGACCTCTATACAAAAAGGATAAGCCATTACATACATTCTACACACACTTTACCTATTTTCATGGAACAGTAAGCAATTGGGTTTACCGTACTTCGCGCATTTGTATGCCGTCATTCTATTCTGCGTGATGTGACAGTAACGACGTTTTTTCTCTTTTCTAGCTTGTCGTTTCTTACTCATTTTGCTGGAGAATAATCTTTATGTTCTTCAACCAGAATGTCCTGATATCATCCGATAACTTTAGAACCTGGAGCTTCCTCTACATAAACCCTCTGGTTAGATTTACTCCTTACCTTTGTGAAGATATATAACATATACGCGGGGACACAAGAGAAACCGGATTGTTGTCATAAAAACTTTATCCTTGAAGCTTTTTACAAAATTACTTCAGTCACATTCAAAATATTCTCCATTACATGCGATGCACTTGTCAAGTCTCTTTTCCCACTGTTGGAAACATGTTTGGAACTCTTCAAGTATGATATTGTCCAGTGCCCTTTGCGAAACTCTTTTTACCGCCTCCACATCATCATAACGCTCCCCTTTTAGCGGTTTTTTTCATTCGTGGAAATAGGAAAAAGTCGCACGGGTCTAGGTCCGGTGATTACGGAGCGTGGGGAACTACAGACCACCTCTGAGATGCCAAATAGTGGGTCACTCGTAAGGCCGTGTGTGCTGGACCGCTGTCGTGATGCAGAAACCAGTCAACTGATCGCCAAACTTCCGGGCATTTCCTCCTCACATCCTCTCGCAGACGCCTTAAAACATCCAAGTAAAAGTGCTGGTTACCAGTCTGACCATGGGGAACGAATTCCCGGTGCAACTTTCTACGAACATAACAAAAGACAATGATCATCGTCTTAACATTTGACCTCATTTGCCTTGCTTTTTTTTTTTTTTTTTTTTTTTTTTTTGGTCTGGGCGAGTTGGGAGTCCTCCACTGGCTTGACGCTTGTCATACCCGTAACACCAACTCTCATCCCCTGTAATGACTTTGTTCAAGAAGTTTGGATCACGTGCAATCTCTGTTTTCAAGTCCTGACACACATTCATGCGGATGGTTTTGTGCTCTTGTGTGAGAAGGCGCAGAACAAATTTAGCAGCAACACGTCTCATGTGCAAATCCTCCCTCAAAATCCACTGGCACGAGCTCCAACTAATTCCGGTCGTTGCTGAAATTTGGTCGCTCGTTTGGCAACGATCCTCATTGATCTTTTGGCGGATATTTTCAATGTTCTCCTTATTTCAAAATGGTGAAGGGCGTCCAGAACGAGCTTGGTCTTCAACACACATCTCACCATGTTTAAAGCGCCCAAACCACTCGAAAACCTGTGCGGTTCATAGCGTCCTCCTGGAAAGCTTCCTGAAGTATTTGGTGTGTCTCCGTTGCAGTTTTTTAAAGCAGGAAACAAAATTTTACACACACTCTTTGTTTTTTTAAAGTTGCCATAACGACTTCGCAGAGGTAAGCCGCCAACAGTCAGAGAAACACAATACCGCACTTGCACGTTCAGCTCTACACTGACGCCGTCTGCACAGCTGTTTCACGAAGGTCGCTACTAACACCATCTAGCGTGAGAAACCTGCACTACGTTCAAGAGTGGAAGCGCCCTCGGAGTCCGGTTTATTTTAAGTCCTCCCTCGTACGTTAGTGCAGCTCAATGATATTAGAAAGTAAAATATTGCGAGTGGCCGTTTCCTTGTTCTTCTGATAACTCAGCAGTTGCTACACTTCATGTCTGGAGTATCTACTAGAGATTTTGTGACACTATATGACAGTTCATCTTGCCATAGTAAGCTCTGTCAAACTAGATGTCATTTTTCCTATTTTGAATAGAGTCAATACGCCCACTTCATTCTGGGATATGCTGAAACTCTATTTCTTTATCTCTGTAATGGTCTGAGCCTAATATGCGATCTTCTTCAGAAACATAAGAATCTTTTGAACGATAGTCATCATCGCTCTCATTGAGGTGCTCTAAAGCCAACTGCAGCATTTTTCTGTTTCTTTGTCATGTGAGGTATCCCTCCAATAAATAATTAAATATTTGAAAAGTAAGTAGTATAACACAAGAACATTTACATGTTTAAGATAATATCAGGGTGCGGCTGGTGAGGCATTACATTGATGCAATAAATGAATAGATACATAAACATATAAATAAACATATAAATAAATACATAAATAAACAAATAAGTAAACAAACAAATAAACAGACAAATAAATAAGGTTTGTTAAAATATAAATATGTACCAATTTCGAATGATTTAGGTAATCTTATCAATAATCCAACCTATTTTATAATATAATGTACCAAACAGAACGTACAGGGAAACGGAGCCCGCCTCGGTAGCGTAGGTGGTAGCGTGACTGCCACACGTTCAAGAGGTCCCGAGTTGGAATCTCGGTCAGGGTGAGTTAAGTGGATAAGGCTTTTCTTGGGTTTTCCATTATCCTGAAAGACGAATGTCGGGTAACTCTGAGCTCTGTGGACGCTGAACACATTTGAGCACCATTTTACCCATACCATTCATCGTCCGATATAACTTAAAGTTGGAGGACGTAAATTAGAAAAAAAAAAAAAAAAAAAAGATAAGGGAAACGGAAATAGATATTTATTACATCCGTACTCTTGTTACGCACAGATGTAATGAGTACAGTAAAAGTTTGATAATACAGTTCATGAAGAATGTGATACGAAGCGTTCGTGTACGATTTCGCGACAGAGAGACAGTTATCTTAAGTTCCGTGCTTTACTGCACTATAGCGGATAAAACTTAAGTTATGCGTCAGAGAAACCTCGGCACCACCTTATCCCATAAGAAGCAGTTGTTAAGCAGACATCCTAGCTCTTAACACAGGCGCTTATGAGCGTAGATGGTGCCGTTCTGGAATCAGCGCCAAGTCACGGAAAACAATCAGGACAGCGTTTAACCGCTTATTCACACGAGGGAGCACAAACTCAGTAACAATCTTTTTTTGCACAATTCCGATACACTTCTCTTTCTTTCGTTTTCATACAGATGATGTCATGGCACAGTGGCACTACCTCGGAAGACGCCCCTGGTAATATCCGTCTATCAGACGCAGAAAGGAATTACGTTTACAGTAATATCCACCTGTGAGATGACGTGCGTGACGTGCACATAAGACTAAAATAACACTTTCTGGAATTAAACCATGATGTCCAGCTCAAATTTCAGCTCATAAGTGAAGCTTAGCTGGAATATCAGATTAAATTAGGAATGCACGTGTGACAGCTATACGTTGAGAAATTTTATAGCCGCCTCGGAAACGGATGTTACCAACTAAGAGTTAACTCGTAAACGTTGGGTTAAGCTACTTTGAATTATTAATTATTAGATCACGCTCATATTTGCACTCTCATTTATACTTCCAGACTCTGGGGAACATGGCGAGCCATCTTGGAGAAAAATAAAACCACCAGCAGGGAACCGAACCAGGAACCCCTCGCTGGTGCTCTACCGCGCTACGCAGCTAGTAGGCTCCTATTCCCATGTTATCTAGAATGAAATGTAAAGTATTTTGAAATTATATTTGAATTTATATCAAATAGACGGAGGTATAAAACTTTAAATAATAACACTCCAGGGCCGTTTTTATTTTTATTTATTGATTTCTTGTGATACTAGGTATACGCAAATGATATAAAATGAGACGGAGACTGCAGTTGAAGGGTGGTACCTAAACAATAATTGGAATAATATGAAGGACAGTGTACGATATGATACGAATAGTAAACGAATGTAAGACAAAGTTTTATAAGCTTGGTATTTATGGAAAAGATGCACATGTGGACAACTATATAAAAGCCAATACTTATAATCCAATTTCACATCAATTAACTGCGCTTCACTGCTTAACTCACAGATTTATAAATGTTCCAATGCTGGAGTCTGAATATCAATTAGAATTCCAACACATTTTGCATGTTGCTGAAATCAAAGCTTCAAAAAATCAACAATACTCAAAACTATTAAAGAGCATGTATACAAAACTCAAATTAAATCAATTACTACTGCAAATCAATCCGAAATAAAATTGATATATAAGAAGTTTACTTACCATCCATGGGCATTTAATAAATTTAAAAGAATCTTCCAAAAATGTTATAAAATTAGCGCCAAAAAACAAATTTAGCCTCAAGAATTTATTAAAGAAACCTTTGAGTAGCTCTATTGACAAACTAAAATTTCTAGAGTATATGAAATACCTTGAAATACGATAATTGTGACTCATTTTATATTGAAAGAACTAAAAGGAGCTTAAAGACTTGTAAAATGGAACGTTTAAGATATATAAAAGTAAAAGAAACAAATAAATCAGCAGCTGCTAACCACTCCCGGAAATGTATGAGGACTATTCAATAAAGAATGATCATAATTTTTTACGGTCATAGTTTTTAGCACTAAAATTCAATCTTATGATATTCCGTAAGCGTAATGTAAAACAAACACGCCGTAGCAGTCTCATTGTTGGTACTCCTGGTTCCCGCCTGTGAGAAGCAAGCAAGCTCAGACATGTTCAGTATCGCCTACCGCTGCAATGGAGGTAACACGCGAGGAACAATATGCGGCTTTGAAATTCTGATTTCGTCTCAACAAATCTTCAATTCAGGCTTATACAATGTTGCAGGATGCCTTTGGAGGGTCTATTCCACCCCAGAACACAGCTCGAAGGTGGTTTAAAATGTTAAAAGATGGGAGACAGTCAATTTCAAGGAAGGTGGACGCGGTGCTGCAGTTACTGTTCTTACGGAAGAAAACATCAACACTACTGCTGCCATTGTGAGAGAGGATCGATGAATTACCTTAAGATCACTTTCTGAAATACTGAACGTTTCATTGGAAGCCACCCACACGTTGGTGACAGAAACATTACACATGAGATGTGTTTGTGCGCGATGGGTTCCAAGACTGTTGATTCCCGAACAAAACGACATTCGCGTGCAGGTCTGCATGCAGTTAAAGTTTGATGTTAGAGGAATATCCGTAGTTTCTTTCAAACGTATTCACTGCTGATTCTGAGAGCAAGCAGGGAAGCTCAGTGTGGAAATTTCCTTCGTGACCGACCACTGAAAAAGCAAAAGTGGTTGCTTCTGTTGGGAAAGTTATGGTCATCTCATTCTTTGATAATCATGGAATGGTTTATCAGCATGTTGTATCTGCACACACATCAGTAACTGGACCATACTACAGGGATATCCTGAAAACATTGCAAGTCCATATCAGCCGCAAAAGGCCACATTTCTGTGAAGCAGGCTGGATGCTGTAGCGCGATAATGCGCGGTCGCATATTGCCAAAGTTGTTGCTGAATTTTTAGTAAAACTGAACATGAAGTGCATCCCTCACTGTCCCTATAGTCCGGATTTAGCCCCATGTGACTTTTTTCTATTCCCTAACTTGAAGAAACGCCTTCGTGGGAGGCATTATCCATCATCAGAAGCAGCGGTGTAAGCTGCGGAGGCGATTTTGAAGGTTCTCTCAAATAATTGTTTCCAGCATGTCTTTGAAGACTAGCAGAAACGCTGGGACAAAAGGGAGAATATTTTGAAAACGACCATAAAAATTATAAGGATGAATAAGGGTACGATGTCAAAAAAAAATTGTGATCATTCTTTATTCAACAACCCTCGAGTTGGACTGCCTGAAACATCTCTATGCGTGTAAGGACGTGCTTCTGAACAGCACAGTTCAAAATAGAAACGTCAGTTGAATGCCAAACTAGATATGTAAGTTCACCAACTACCAAGAAAGGAAAGGTCTCTTCACTCCTCACATTTTCTCAAGAATTATTCCTATGTTCTTCTTTAAATTAATGTACGCTTTCGATCTCCTTAAGATACATAATTTTGTCAAATACATTTTTGTGGAATAAACTATTTCAGAGATATCCCTTAAATTTGGTTCAAATGTTGTGTTTCATATACTTTTCTCAAATCTGAAGAAGTAGCAATACAGTATATCTCTATTCCCTTTTTATCTAGAAGGAAATGTAAAGTATATTTAAATTCTCTTTGGATTTTATCAAATAGATCGAGGTATAAGCCTTCAAATAATAATTTGCTGAGGGGTGTGTTTAAAAGTAAACAAAAGTAACACTCCACGACTTTTTTGTGATTATTTATTTATGTTTTGTATTGCCAGATGTACGCAAATAATAGAAGGTGAGACAGAGAGAGAATTTGAAGGATGTTACATTAACAATAATTGTAATAATATGAAGGAAGGTGTGGGAAATGATACGATTAATAAAACAATATAAGATCAATTTTGAAATATCAAATTTTTTCCACATTGCATCAGCAATTCCTAACTAATAGGAAATATAAATATTTTGGAGTAAATGAATGTTTTTATTGACAGAGTTTTTGTGCACAAATAACGTAGAAAGCAGTTTGGATGAACCCTTCTGAAGTTTTTATATTAAGGAACTTGCATAAATTTAAATTAAATTCAGTCAATTTGTATTCTGCAGACATTCATCGCAGAAAACTCGAGTCTATCGTTTTCCACTTCATCTTAAAGTGCCTAGCAGGTAGAAGGTTATGCAAAGCTTCGCCACTTCTATGAAAAGTTAAACCATCCAACACCCTTCCTCTTTATCATGCGCATCGCGTTCTCTCTCCCTATCCGTTCTTCAGTGCCACCCCTAGTTTCTTGTTCCCCCATTACTTTTAACTAGTTTTCTTTTATGTTGGCCATTTAGTCGATCCTTGGTCTTTTCTTCAGCTACTTTTTCTCATACCCAACACTTCTTTTTAAACTCCTCATCCCCTTCTCGACACTCCATTTTCGACGCCCACAATTTCGAGTGAAAGTATGTGACCTGCAACTCCTTCTGTTTACCACTGGAACAATGTTTTTGAAGACTTGGAATTTGCTTGTTTGTTATTCAACAGGGACTTGGACAAAAACTCATGTTCTTCGTATATAGTAAGGTGTACAAAAATTATTGTGGGCCACTAAAGTGACGCATATGCCCAGGATTTTAATTCGTCAGACTTTGGCGTCCTCCGCTCTAACATTTTCAGGCCCAAGAAGTGGAAATAGAAATAAAAATATGTGATATCATTGAAAAACTATGTTTAAAGCTCTAAAAATAACATTTTAAAATAAAAAAAACGAAAAAAATAATTGTTCCATTGTTGAACATTTGTTGTGGTTTCATACTGAAAGCACTGGGCCGTAACACAAAATCCATTGTTACAGCTTCTGATAAAACTCTGCAAAACAGTTCCTGGTTTTTGACAAACAAAGTCCTACATTGCACGTTTTGCACATAGATCTTGTACGATGGGGTTCTTTGGCTGTACTGCAGACTGTACATCTACGAGATGGCCCTTTTTCTGGCACATGAGATGCCTTATCGAAACTTTTTTCAGGCGCTGCATATTGTTTAAATCTGTTGGTTCGGATAGGAGTTGATGAGTTGGATCCAATTGGAGCAGCAAGTACTGAGAGTCTAAACTGCTTCAGTGTCACTGATGTTTGATCCAATACCTCTTTGTAGATGATGAAGACATTTACAGTAGTAACATCAAGGAAATGCCAAAAACTCCTATTCCACCATTTCTTGCTTTTTCTGTCAATCTTGTAGATTGACTTTAGCATTCGGCTTTGCCTACAAATCCCATATTTGCATTGTAATCCTTTACAATTGCAGGACATGTAATTTCTGCTCGAGAGCCATCTTTGCATCTCCGTGTTATCGTAGATATTCAACGAATCTCAATTACTAATGGCACAGTAGCTTATATTGTCCACTTGAGTTTCGAACATCACTTCTTCGTCGGATTGTGTGTCATCCTCTGAAACTTCCAATTCAGGATCGCTTGGAATTTCCGCAAGAATGTCCATTACCATTTCTGTGTTGAGTTAACTAGCTAGTTAACTAGTTAACTAGTTAACTAGTTAACTAGTTAACTAGTCATAGATATAAGGGAAGGTTCTTTTTAATTCTCCCTTCCACAGCAATGCAGGTGTTATAATGTACGAGACTTAACGTGGAACTTTTTGCACTATCCTTGTCTAGCAGGGGCGCTGGGTTTCTTTTCTTGAAATGTTCAGTCCTTCTTATAGCACTATTGTATTCGCTAATTACCTGCTGTGGTGTGAGGGTAAGCACAAGCAGGGATCAGTGATGTTGCAAGTGAAGTATCGGCTGTTAACTTCTTGGAAACGTGAGAAATGTATTTAGAATTTGAGAATTTTGTTATTATTTTAAACATAATGTTGGGAATACTGCTAGTGTCTGTGTTAGTTCTTGGAGGCGTAGGAAGAAAGGGATACGCTATAAGATCAGATGGCAGGGCAGTTGTGATCAACGTCCATAAAACATTTTATAGATGAATGTGAGGGCCTAAAATGAAAAAAGCCAACTATATCTGTGTGGAGCATAATTAAATTTAGATTTGTAAAGAACTCATACGGAGGAATAGTACTGACACAACGATCAACACAACATATCATTTGAGCTTAGTGACTTAAAAGTATTGTTAGGTAAAGTGTCCAGTAAATCCGACGGGGAGCTTCTGCACATGTTGAAAAGATACAACAGTGTACATGAGGGTCATTTTGAATTTTGCGACAACGAAGAAGGGGGACAGGGGTCAAAGTTGGAGGACGAAGAAGGATCATCTGCCACTGATATGTCTACCCTGCCTGGCAGGCCATAAAAGACGGGCGGGATAGAAAGAGATCATGGGTACGCATTTCTTTCTCTTTCTAAACACCAGGGGCCAAGTTAAATCTCGTGTACTATAGGAGTCGCGAAGAGCGAAGAGGCCGAAGCATTTGACCTGAGATACCAGGGTTGAGGGGTCGGCCCAAAGCCTGGCATGAATGAATGATGGAGCAAATGGTGTAATGTTGCTGGGGGAAACCGGAGGACGTGGAAAATGAAATGTGTAGTGTTTAATGCCCGCTTTTACTACATACGGCACCGCAGGCGATGATACTGATGATACATGAATTGAAGATGGAGCACCGGTGGAATGAGGTGGCGGGGAAAACCGGAGATCCCGAAGAAAACCCGCCCCAGCGCCGTGTTGTCCACCACAAATCTCACTTTGCGGTCACCTGGGATCGAACCCGGGCCGCATTGGTGAGAGCCAAGCAGTCTAACCACTGAGCCACGGCACGGACACAGGCGCATCTTATGCGTGTGACGCATTGTGACGATAGTGCCCGATTTCACCAACAGATGTTAAAATCGACGTTAACAAATGTAACGTAACAATTGTCACAGCGTTAAAACTAATGTTAAATTTATTGCATTTTACCAACCTGTTTTCTTAAAATATTAACAAACCTGTGTTAACGTCCAGAAACTTGTACATATTACAGCTATAGAAGGCTATGGATGATTTTCTGAACGTACTCCGATGCACTTTTGTTTTCATTTTCGTCTGCACAAACGGCAGATGAACAAAATCATAAATAAAGCCGTGAGACAAATTTCTCATGAATCTTGAAATGGTGACGAAGTGTAAGGATATCGTGGTAAATAAGAGGACGGATGCAGTGAATGTGAAAGAGAAAGATGTCGTGGGGAAAATATTGGAAACGAATTTAATGCAAATGCATGTGTCACTACTACAAGCACCAAACAACTTGTCAGTATTACGTAAATTTAAAACGAGGTGCGAAGAACAAGTGTCTTTTAAACGTTTCAAGACGAGGGGTGAAAAATGTATTATCTACATATTTCAGTGAATTATAAAATCGCAAGGTTATTGATACTTGAAGCAAAGGCGAGATTGGCATATTCCTTTCGATGCATGTTCTAACCTCTCTTTTACTTCCGCAGTAACCTTCATAGCAACATGTTTCGTCAGGCTATACCTCCGTAAAACAATTTTCTTCGGATAGTTCCTCAAAATCATATCTCCTCATAGGCCGTACTCTATTATGAGTGCCATTTAGACGGTCTTAAATATAGCAAATCGACATCAAAAGCTGAGTTCATGGTCGCCATCTTGACTATTTACAATTGTTAAGGACTTAACATTAGAAATTCCGCTTGTTAGTTTAACATGAGATTTAACACGAGTGTTACGCTAACACTTGTTGGTGAAATGCAATTTTTGTTTTAACTATTGCCAAACTCGTGTTAAGTCTTAACATTTGTTGGTGAAATCCGGCACATAGGTGTATTATCCCCACCAAAGCTACTCATCCCTACCGCGCAGGATTTCTGTCAAGATAAGGTAATAAATCTATGTCTCTTAGCACCTCATATCGAGCTTGGTCTTCGGCCCGCATTTGTGAGGCCCAGGTTTGATTCCCGTGGCCAACCTACCTGACTCAAAGGTATTTTCGGGGGGTTTCCGGGGTCGCTAGGCGAATGTTGGGTAGATTAATTACATCCCCAGAATTTCCTGTCCCTCCATTTAATCTGCGTTACCATTTCACGTCATCTCTCATCTGGTGGTCTCTTTCAGGGTAGATGTGTCGGCGGGAGTCTCGGCGGTGCATGGCAGGATGATATGCTCTGAGGTAAACTACTTCCTCTTCCGGTAGGTCGGTTGCCGGCCTCAGTTCCTCTTCTAGGACCATTTCGGGACTGCCAACCAGGGACCTTTGGGGCTTGGCTGCTGGGCTCGTTGCCGTCCCGCTGTAGGGGAGCGAGTTCGTTGTCCTGGCCTGTCGGGGGGAGTCTCTATCCAAGTAAACTGTAGGGACCATGCCCTCTGTACTGTCGTGGCTCCTTGAGTCGACCGCCTTCGTCTTCTTCGCGTCATCCTTCCTCCCAGAGGTGCCCCACTTGGCGGCATAGAAACAATGGGCCCAGCATGGTGGCCTACGTACCTAATGCCATCCGTAATGACATCCCAATCCCAATTCCTTATAGCTGAAAAGGTTACGTCTGAAGGTTAAAGCAAGATGTAGAGTGAAGCGAATTGAAGCGTATGTACCACAGCTTTGTCGATTATAGTATTATCGAAAGCTTTTAATATACTTGTTTTATATTTCATATTATATTAATTTATTAAAATACACCTACAAGTGAAATTCTTAACGTTTCGAGTGAATATAGCATCATGGAGTGATGTTTGTTGAAGTTCCAAACCTCTATGTGTTCAGAGCTTTCGTGTACTGTCCACATTGCGTTCCATTAAACGACGGCGTCACGTCTGGGAGAATGTGGGGTACATCTCATTTCCAGGATTCTTTACAGCTTCCACACAGGAAGAAGCAGGTAGTCGTGGAGACGTGAACCCTGATATCAGACTGCAACAGAATTCGAAGTAGTTTAGAAGACCCGCTCACTTTTTTCGGGAATGGGGTGAATTGTATCGGTTCCTTCTCTTTCCACGTTGTACTAAATGATCATATTATACGTTTTGATATATAGAGGGATTCCATCACACACACACACACACACGAGTGAAACTCTCTCTCTCCTTGGCTACTACTGCTATTTCTCAGATTTGACGTCTTAAGCCTGAGAAGGGGAGGATGCTACGTGATTGTTTTTATCTGGACCCATCAGCCGCAGCTTGGGGATATTTACAACAGAAATTCATTTTTTTCTCTCCTTAGAAACCTCCAATGTTGCGTGGGAATCGCTATGTTTCTGAAATAGTGCAGTATATCAACTCGATTTCGCACGCACACCACACGTTTCTATCCCGAAGTGGCTTCCGTGTACTGTGGAGGCTACGGGTTCGATTCTACTTCAGCCGACCACTTTCACTTTGATCTTTTGGCAGTTTGTTCTGGTTGGTAGGCTTACACTGTGTTGAATTGTACGGGACTTTCCATATTAAATATGCAGTAACAGAATTGTGACAACTCTGTGTTCCAGGATACGAATTTGCGAACTCTTTCTAAAACCATTGCTGAAAATACTTATTCTTTCATGTATTTCATTTTAATCGAACTAAATATTTGCAAAAATTATTTTATTTCTGAATTTACTATCGGTGCAACAGGAATATATTTTTAGATATTGGAATACTTTAAGAGCTGGTCCTTGTGGAAGGCTTTAACTTTAATTCTCTATGATGGCCAAGACCAAAAGGTGAATGTTCTATTTACTTTGAAGGCTTTTCTACTTGTCGGGGATTACTCTGTATTGCCAAATTCTGTCGTTCTCGCTCAACCTAATCTCCGTCTTCGAGATTTCTATTATCAGGTTAGGAATGACTTTCCAGGATGCCCCAAGTCGTCTCTCTTCCTCCATGCATAAGGCGACTATTCCAGACATATACTGGGCCATATTTACTTATATATTCGGTTGACACATCCACACTATTGTATTACGTTACGTGCAATTGTTTCTAACTTCTCCATTCCATAATGTCTCTACGTTCTTCATTTTTCAAGTCTTGATGCTCCTGTTCCTTTATGAATTCCATTCTTTGCCACCGCTTGTGCCTTATTTTTTCGTCCTTCCACTAACGTTCATCCTTATACACTGTAAAACTCTTAGAAGACTTATGTTTGTTGCCAAGTAATACTCTGGCTGCTTAAATCTCCATTTTAGTTGTTCCTCTTTCGTGTATGGCTGATCCAGACATGCATAACTTCCTGATTCATGAGTTATATGTCCTAAACATTTAAACTATGTGAGTGCCTTATGAGTTATTCCAAGGCTCCATTATTTTAGAAAATGTTGCTTAATAAGATTGGAGACATGCTGCAACCTTGTCCAGCTTCTCGTTTGAGTCAGATGGCTTCTTTACCCAAACTGCAGCCTGACAGCTCTCATATGGTTTGTGTATAAGCAACATTAATGTCCCATCACTACCTCCATCCATATTGCCTTTAACGTGTAATTTTTTCACCAATTTGTCTAAGAAAACACACACATTATATATATATATATATATATATATATATATATATATATATATATATATATATATATATATATATATGGTCCATAAAGGATCACCTGAACTTAAGCCTGCCTGATCTTCCGGGAATTCCTCCTCAATCTCTTTCTTCAATCTTATCTCAATATTCTACAACTGAAGCAATCACAGCAATTCACCTATAATTATTTGGAACCTTCCTATGCCTGCTTTATAAATAGCAGATATTCAGAGCGCGTCAAAAATGAATACACACTTTGAACCGTCATACAAAATTTATGTTTCAGCCTACAAGGTTCTATGCAAAGCTTTAAGGGCAATTTGAAAAGTAGCTGCATTTACTGATGCAAATGTGATTACTCTTCAAACTGGTGGCCTTCGGTATCAGTACATTCCTGAGTACGAGTCACCACCACTTCCGTATATCGTACCAATGTGTCCCATGAACAGCGCACAGTGCTTGAATTTCATGCCGAAGTGTGTCTAGGTTACGTGGTTTCCATTTTTTACTTGTTATTGTGCCCCATAAGAGGGAATCCAGCGGGAAAGGTCTGGAGAGCGTGGAGGATAATAAAGCTGAAACGTACGTCCTCCATCTTACAGTACCCTCCTTGCTACTAACTGCAACTATACTCTATCGCACGCTAGTTTAATGCTGCTGGAAACAAGACGGAGCGGACTCACTCGCCACGTGTTAGACGCTACACGCACGCTCATAAGTTTTGCAACACTAGCATTATATACAGCAGCGCTAACTTTTAGAAAATAGAGCTGAGATACACATTAACATATTAAATGTATCAGTTGGTTCATTTCTGCAAAAATAATCATGAACTTTACTTTTCGTAAAATCGTCGTATTTCTCCACGCGCTGTTTTCATTTCCGCGATTTTACCGCTGTTCTTAGAGTTCCGGATGTTTGCTGTTCCATTCTAACACTATGTACACTACTTGTGGAAACACCAAGAAAATCATCAGTTTCTTCCTCAATGTTTTTATAGACGATTCCGGGTTTCTTTAAACACCGTGAAACAATGCGCGATCATTCGCCTCTTGCCACTTTTTCAAGGTTTGCCTCGATAGTGTTTTATTTCGGCTGAAGCACCGGCCTGTTCCATGATGAAAAGCTTACTGATTTTAAATTGTATATACATAAGTGTTCTTGGGTTTGTGAGGTACGTGAGATGTACAGGAAATACAGTGTTAAATATCAGAAGTAACTCCACACTATAAACAATAACATCTTAATCAACATTCAACTTGATAGTGAGAGAGCTGCCTGTTATAGGATATAATAGCAGTGTCCTTTAGTAATTGCTAAATAAAATGCAGCTTAATTTAACATAATAAGTTAATAGTGTGTATAATTTCACCTGTCTTTTGTCTGATCTGTATTCAGAACATAGCTATGTGCTATGTAAAGTAGAAAGATAAAATGTGGGGCTATTACATTTATAATAAACGAAACATTTACATACTTTTCTCTCTCCAAAATTAGCTCTCACAAACCAGTAATCAGAAAACTACTTACAGTACTGTACTTAAAGGAGGGGTTTATCGTACGTATGCAAATAAAAGAAAACGTCCATTAACTTAGCTAAACAAATCAAGCTTAACCGTATTATGTCCGTCTCATCCACCGGTGCTCCATCTTCATCTCATGTATCATCAGTGTCATCGCCTGCGGTGCCGTTTATAGTAAAAGCGGGAGTTAAACACTACACATTAAACACTACACATCTCTTCCCACCCAAATGTTTACAGCTGGATTAAATAGGTTGAGACAGATTATAGTGACATTTCTTCTGCCACCCATTGAAGGAAGATAATATTACTTTCTTCCAGAAATTGAGCCTTGTAGCACGGAAAGTACAGTTTCTATGACAGTTCAAAGTTTGTATACATTTTTTGACGCGCCCTTATCATATTCTTCCAAAATCTGATTACACATCTAGGTTATTATTCTATATTCAAAATTGACAACGATCCATACTTCCAAAATACAACGAATAACGTACTCTTATTTCTGAAAGGCATAGCTATGGGAAATTTCAAACATATAACAAGAAATAACTGGATAAGGTTCACTCCACAAATAGTTGAATGTCACGTAGAGACTGTGCTCTATGTTTTGTGCAACAAGCTGTTGACCATCACTTTATCCTTTATGCAAAAGCCATTCAGAAAGAAGAGGACTATGAGAAAATGCCTACACCTTTCATCTGCCATAAAATGTCTTAAATAATTGTGTTTGTAAGATCCATTTTTGAGGAAATTGATGTTTTCAAAGAATTTTCCATGCAAAGTGTACCTTAGGCTTAAATACGTTCTTGAAAATCTTCGTGAGGCTTTCTCTGGAAGATGCTGAGCTGAAATCCTAACTTTTGCTTTGGAGTAATGCTGTTCATATGTGCACATAGCACCTTTCGTTCACCTCGGTAGCGTAGATGCGTGTCTGCCTCAGGTTCAAGTGGTCCCGAGTTGGAATCTCGGTCAGGGTGAGTTACATAGATAAGTTTTTTCCGGGGTTTTCCCATTCCTGAGACACGAACGTCGGGTAACTGTAACATGATGATTATTTGGACATCAGCGCCCTTAGAAAAAATAATTCATCGCAATAGCCAGATATAAATTATTCAAAACTTAAAAAACATATCAAAACAAAATGACTATAAAATGAATAAGCCCAAATGGGTAAAAAAGCTATAATTTCCCATAAAATTCCAAACGCATAATAGCACTACTTTCAATAAAAATTGCCATGACAAGAGCTACCTGCCCAGTGGTGGTCGAAAAACTTTTTTTGCTTTTCTTTGGGGCAGGGCTAGCACCTTCAGCAGGTTTTTCCTGTCTTTTCCTCATTGGTAACTGTAAGCTCCATGGACCCCGGGCTCATTGGAGCATCATTTCACCTATTTCATTCATCGTCCAATATGACTTGAAGCTGCAGGACGTAAATTACAAAATATAGCACCGTTCTTTGCCTAAAAGCTTCGCTAGTGGTATCAAGGTGTCACAAATTGTATATTTGTAGTGAAAACTTAGTTTTTATTTTTGAATGGAATATCATACTTACACTATTTCACGTAGTAAGTATTGCATTAGCTTATAGAATGCTTTCCCTTTTTAATACTTTGAATACCTTCTGATTGCGGCAGTACTATCTCTCCGCCTCACGGCTGCACGTACTTGGGTCGACGTCGGGACTCCTTCCTTGGTCTCCACGTCGTCGTCGGCTGCTTGCTTTATCCTTGGCTCTAGCTGCTTCCCCTGCATGGACTAATTTTTGGGTTCTCAGGGTGTTAAGTTTGAGACAACACAAACCAACGACAATCTCTGAACTGCACCTTAAATAACTGCACTTTCGGCGGACATTTTATAATACATTTTACTGGACGCTGCACGTCGTCGGACACACCAGACGCATGTACACAATACACTTGACTGCAATGATCAAGAAATGAGGGCTGAGTGGGGGTTCCTACCCTCTTATACACACACATACATGCATACACACACAGTACGGCGTCACAAGGAAAAACTAAGAGTATATTGACCTGGATAACGGTACAGTAAATAGCTAGCATTCCATTCTATTGTCTGACATCCGCTCTTGATAGACTGTTGTCCGGAAGTGCAGTGTTACTCACGTATATCTGCCCAGGTCCATTACAATATTTTACATCAAAATCTACAATTTTATTTTCACTAACATACCTAGTTACAGTTTTTAAATTTATGTATAATTACTAAACATTTTTCATAATTAAATGCATAATCGATCCGAGGACCAAAGTTCCTGTTTCATGATCTAAGGTAATTCCAGGATGAAACGGTACTCTGTTCCTCGAGTTCATTGATTGGCTGTTAAGGAATGTATGGAAGATTAATTGTATGTTAAAGGAATGTATACGTGTATTGGAGCAAATATATTGTGTGTGCAGTGTCGAGATTGTTACGAGCTCTGAACGGTAGGATTTTCCCTCCCCTAGGACAGCTGACCGTAACCATAAATCTTAAGGCTCTCACCCTGCGTTTAGTTTCATACATAGTTTGACAGGAAGCGAACAGTGTGTGTGGTCAAGGGTGAGATTCTCGTAACTGGGACTCCATATACGTTTTACCGACCAAGTAATTAAAAATAATGAGCTGAAGGGGGAAGCGAAGTGTCATATGGCCTAGCCGGGAACAAATACATATCTAAGTCAGTCGGTGGCTGAATGTCGACCGAGATCGTCGTGCTAACGGCACGAAGGCAGAAATCGCGTTCTTTAAGGAACGGACGAGTAAGCTAAAGAAATCGCGTTCAATTAAAGCTAGTTAGTAGCGGGGTGCTAATCCGACGACTCTTGTTATAGATACGGGAAAGCAACTACGCCCGCGCGAAGCCTACCACTCAGAGTTCACCTAATTGACATGTATTTCGAGAGTAATTGAAATACAACCGATCGTCATAAGAGAATTAACCTGTGTTTCTTTCCAAGTACCCTAATTGATCCACCCAGAACGCCCTGTATCAAGAGATCTATGTCACTGATCCTATATTCATAAATATTAGGACAACTCCGAGAGCAGCTGAGGACATCGATATTCTTCAAATTTTATTAGCGATGCTGACAATCCTAGGAGTCAAGCCCCTGCTAAATAATTGAGCTGAACTGCGCGGCAATACTCATCCGACACCCCGACCTGCCCCAAGGAGAAAAATTTTGGACAAATTGTCCGTGATAAAAATGCTCTAAGGCATATACTGCTTCGGTTTCTTTCATGAGTTTATTATATATACATATATATTAAAGAGTAGTTTGTCAATCTTGTTGTACTCGTCTATATGTCCCTGATTCTCGCTGAATTTATTTCTTTTTTCACAGTACACTATGTTATATTTAAAGTAAGGAATATCGCAAGTCTTAAATCAACTGCATAGAAGCTAAAGAGCAAACGGGAAAACTGTTGGAGACATGTACATCTAAAACATGAACAAGGACACAGGAGAACAAATTGGATTGAATTATCTTTTACTCCATGCACGGTTTAGTGAGGAATTAGCGTTGGTTCAGTGCGCATTAAAAGATAACGGGTTCTCTCCCTAAGCCAGCTTTCTCTCCCCTTTTTTTCCTTCTTCAATTTGAATTTTTTTCTTGTGCCATTCTTCTTTATTTCTAGTCTGCGGAAACCTGGTATTTGCATGACCTTACACGCCAGTACAGTTATCTGGGTTCATTTCTCCCTCCTGTAATCTTGTGCCCTCAGCAAATGTTGGAGGGGCGGCGCCCTTTATTTCTTCAGCACATATCTTCAGGGCTAGAAGAATTTGCTTATTCCAGTTCATCTTATCCTTTGATACCATGAAAAATTGATCAAAGAGAAAGCAGAATTTAAATGGCAGAATGAATACACACAAAAGTCAAGCAAAGCTGTCTGTAGACTTAACGTAGTGTCAGTTTTGACTACATTTCTCCGTTTAAAGACAGATCAGCCAGTTTAAAGCTTCAATGTATTTCACGACACGTTGTACATGTCAGGCACCGAAGCGAAAATAATAGCCAAAACTAATAAGCATATTGTAAAGTTCTGTGCTTTCTTAAAATTATCTTCTATACTATTACAGATAGTACAGTTTTCGCTACTCTGAATGGCACATTAGCTGAAACTTTATATTATATTATTATTACATTTCTAATAAAAGAAAAGAAGTATCTGATGATTATGGATACATAAGTTTCCCTATACACTGTTACATCTTTTTATATAGCTCAAATATCATTTGGCCGCGCCGTGGCTCAGTGGTTAGACTGCTTTCCTCTCACAAAGGCGGCCCGGGTTTGATCCCAGGCGACTGCAAAGTGAGATTTGTGGTGGACAACACGGCGCTGGGGCGGGTTTTCTCCGGGACTTCCGGTTTCCCCCGCCATCTCATTTCAGCGGTGCTCCATCTTCATCTCAGGTATCATCAGTGTCACCGCCTGCAGTGCCGTATGTAGTAAAAGCGGGCGTTAAGCACTACACACACACACACACACACACACACACACACACACACACACACACACACACACAAATACCTTTTAAAAAGTTTTATGTCCTACATAAGTATCTTATTACACTTCAAGCTACAAAGCAAATAGACATAATACAATGTCTAAAATATATTGTCCATGAAATTACATACTCTTTCCACGGAATCTCGGTAGTACTTAAAAAAGAAATCGAATTATTAAAAGCTCTGACGGACAGTAATGAGTATTTCGAAAATACGTAATGCCACAAACAAACTTATTGGAAATATATTATTATTTAAAGGGATTTACATTTTTGTAAAGTATTTACCAATTATATAAATTTATACAACGCTCCTTCAGATTTTGGAGAACTTGAGAGGTTATATTCAGAAAATTTAAGATATACAGCTTAATTTTCATATAAATATCCTGATGTATTTTATTTTAATACAAATTTCTAGAGCCATTGTTGCGAAAATAATAAGTAATGGTTTTTCATAAAACGTGTAGTTTATGCTGATGAAACTACAGTAGAGGCCTACGTCTCTCACCCTAGAAACATTTTATTTTTAAATTTCTTTTCTACTCTCCACATATGGAGGATTTATTCCCAGCAGGACCTACAACTGTGTACTTGAGGTCAGATACCGCTCGAAGACCAGTGGAGAGTTTGGATGTTTATAAATTAAACAAAGTTACTTATTTCTCAGTTTATTTAATAAAATTATTATTTCATGTAACGACTGAAGCAGCAAGGAGAGTTTTATTTTATATACATCGATACTTCTGAGTGTCAGATAACCAGATTGGGAAGACGAAGCAGCTCGTGGCTTCATCGGCAGCATCCAGGAGGGCAGCAGACGTACCACGACCCCTGTAGCAATGTGGAACAACAACATCTTAACAACAAATAAATAACCCATGGCGCCACAGCCCTTAGAGGGCCAAGACCTACCAACCCGACTGCCGGCCTCACGCCCACTTACGCACGATGGTGATATATATAAGGGCGCTCAACTACGGCGGTCATCAGCGCCCTTTAAAAAACTTATCATGGCAAAAGCCAGATATAAAACTTTCCATAAACTATACATGTGTAACAAAACCTATTAAAAATACACGTACATAAAAAACATCAATCAAAAGCTACCAAAAATCCCGTTCACCAAATCCCAAACCCCAAACCAGAAAAGAATCTAAAATCCTTCTCCACGGGTCTCCACGCTCGGCCTACACGTGGGTGGGCCTGTTGACCGTCTCCCTCAACCACGAAGAGGAGCTCACAGGAGGGAGACTGTTGGCTCGGGACCCCGGGTGCGCCAAACCCGTACCTACCGAAGTAAGCCCCTGGGGGGTACTTACGCACGGCAGAGGCGGACGATCATCCAACCGATACGGGGAAGAGATCTGGTCAACATCTCGGCATCCCGCAGTCGGAATGTTGGTTTTCGTGACCAGGGCCGGTTACCTCCTCACATTCCTCACGATGCTGACTGGGCACCGGACCTAATATCCGCACCCGATAGGTGGGATCAAAACCGGGTCGCTTTCATTCGCCAGGGACCAAGGCATGCTGCCTTAGCCCGCTACGCCGCGGCGCAGGACACAAGATCTCACACCTACATAAAGCGAATTTTCGGCTACAAAATGTCTTCCCAACTTGAGGCTTCGAAATATTATAAGAGCCGCATCCCCCCTACTCCATTATAATCCTGTAGCATCCTATTAGAATCTACGTATTAAAAATACTAAGAAAAAATTAACTAAATCATAGAATCCGGAAGAATGACCTTTAGAACCCGTTTTCGGCGTTACGGATTGCGCCACCAGAACACTTACAGAAACAGCACTAGAGCAGACTACATGATGCAATCGCTTTGGCAGGTGATTAATTCGAGATTTGAGAGATCTTTGAGGCATTAAATCGCGATCACCCAATAACGAGCTGCTAAGAATCAATATTTCTGTACTCGGGAAGCAATTTTATAGACATTCTAAACTAATAATTGCATCCGCCTTGTTTAAATACCAACTTATCAGCTTTCTATGCCAAATAAGTGCATTATGTTTAGCCACAGACATATCTCAACTTTCATTTATTAACCACGTCTACAATCACTGAAGTTATTTCGGTACAGTTCATTGACATCCTGTATGTAATGACTTGGTCCACAAGTTTTGGGCGTTCCTTTAACCTTTGTGTGCAAATTAACATGTTATGCTATTCGACGGAGAAATTATGATTTCCGAAGAAAATGTGTTCAGCTTTTGTGTGCTTATGTATTATTTTTATCCTTTTAATGGAAAACAATGGAGTATCGCGTCAGTTACAAATACCTTCTACTTTGGCACCTTGATTAAACACAAAATTCACAAGGATTTTATTGACCTGAAGAGCACAAACAGTATATAATTATACAATATTGATATACCGGGGCTGATCCACAAAGACTGAGACTTACTTTTTCCTGTAGCTTCCGTGTTAGCTTCGTATCTGTAACATACATATGTATAGTGTCGGTAGGTGGCAGCACTCAGGTATTGGTAGGTTGTTGGTAATGTTGTTTTGTAGATCCTACGTGCATTTCGCATACCAGAAAATGGAGGTGACACGAGAGGAGCAGTACAGTGTTATCAAATTCTGTTCTCGTTTAAACAATACAACCACCGAAACTTATGAAAATCTGAAGCAAGCGTACAGTGAAGATGCAATGCTTCGTGCAACAGTGTTTAGGTGGTTCAAGGATTTCAAAGAAAGCCGACTTGTCAGTGTTAAGCAAGGTGGGCCTGGTGTTTCGGCAACATTAAGATAACATTATGTGACTTCAGTGAAGTGTTGAGAATTTCATATGGCATTGTGTTTACAATTGTGCACGAACATCTCCATATGACCTTGTATGTGTTCGTTGGATCCACGTCTGTTGATTACCGAACAAAAGGCTGTGTGAATAGAGACAAGCCTTGAGGTGCTGCGTCCCTTTGCTGATGGAGGGGATGCATCTTTAAATCAATTATCACCGGTGATAAGTTGTGGCTGCATTATTATGATCCTGAAGGAAAACAAGCCAGCACAGTGTGAAAATCGCCAGGTTCTCCAACACCAAAAAGGACAAAAGTTGTTCCATCTGCAGGGAAAGCAATGGTAATCACATTGTTTTGACTGTAATGGAATGATCCTTCCCCCTCACACTACTGTTACAACAGCATACTACACATCAGTACTGGCTACACTGAGGAAGCACATTTCAAAGAAAAGACCAGAGCTTTCTCGGACTGGGTGACGACTTCGTCATGACAATGTACGGCCTCACGTCACATGCAGTTCCCCCTCACACTACTGTTACAGCAGCATACTACACGTCAGTATTGGCTTCACTGAGGAAGCACATTGCAAAGAAACGACCAGAGCTTTCTCGGACTGAGTGACGACTTCATCATGACAATACACGGCCTCACGTCACATGCAGTTCCCCCTCACACTTCTGTTACAGCAGCATATTACACGTCAGTATTAGCTACACTGAGGAAGCACATTGCAAAGAACCGACCAGAGCTTCCTCGGACTGGGTGACGACTTCCTCATGACAATACACGGCCTCACGTCACATGCAGTTCCCCCTCACACTACTGTTACAGCAGCATATTACACGTCAGTATTGGCTACAATGTGGAAGCACATTGCAAATAAACGACCAGAGCTTTCTTGGACTGGGTGACGACTTCATCATGACAATGCACGGCCTCACGTAACATGCAGTTCCCCCTCACACTACTGTTACAGCAGCATATTACACGTCAGTATTGGCTACAATGAGGTAGTACATTGCAAAGAAACGACCAGAGCTTTCTCGGACTGGGTGACGACTTCATCATGACAATACACGGCCTCACGTCACATGCAGTTCCCCATCACACTACTGTTACAGCAGCATATCACACGTCAGTATTGGCTACAATGTGGAAGCACATTGCAAATAAACGACCAGAGCTTTCTCGGACTGGGTGACGACTTCATCATGACAATACACGGCCTCACGTCACATGCAGTTCCCCCTCACACTACTGTTTCAGCAGCATACTACACGTCAGTATTGGCTACACTGAGGAAGCACATTGCAAAGAAACGACCAGAGCTTTCTCGGACTGGGTGGTGACTTCATCATGACAATACATGGCCTCACGTCACATGCAGTTCCCCCTCACACTACTGTTACAGCAGCATACTACACGTCAGTATTGGCTTCACTGAGGAAGCACATTGCAAAGAAACGACCAGAGCTTTCTCGGACTGAGTGACGACTTCATCATGACAATACACGGCCTCACGTCACATGCAGTTCCCCCTCACACTTCTGTTACAGCAGCATATTACACGTCAGTATTAGCTACACTGAGGAAGCAGATTGCAAAGAACCGAGCAGAGCTTTCTCGGACTGGGTGACGACTTCATCATGACAATGCACGGCCTCACGTCACATGCAGTTCCCCCTCACACTACTGTTACAGCAGCATATTACACGTCAGTATTGGCTACAATGTGGAAGCACATTGCAAATAAACGACCAGAGCTTTCGCGGACTGGGTGACGACTTCATCATGACAATGCACGGTCTCACGTAACATGCAGTTCCCCCTCACACTACTGTTACAGCAGCATATTACACGTCAGTATTGGCTACACTGAGGAAGCACATTGCAAAGAACCGACTAGAGCTTTCTCGGACTGGGTGGTGACATCATGGCCTAACGTCGCAAATCAAGTCATGCAGTTTGTGGCTCGATTCAACATTACCTGTGTACCACATCCACCTTACAGTCCATGTGACTATGTTTTATTCCCATCACTAAAGCAAAGCTTAGGGATATTCGATTAGAGAACTCTGAAGCAGTGCTCAAGAAAAGCGAGGCAATTATCAAGGACCTGACAAAGAATGGTCTGCAGCACGTGTTCAAGGACTGGCAGAGACGCTATAAAAAGTGCATTGACGTAGGAGGGATCTACTTTGAAAATGATCATGTAAACATTGAATTGCAGTAATAAACATCTGTGGAAAAAAATTAATCTCAGTCTTTGTTGATCAGTCCTCTTAGTATTCTGTACAGCATATAAATCTCTTTCAATAATATAAAACGCATTGTTAAAACCATTTATTTTGATTGCAAAGGTTTCATTTAAAATGCTCCAGCTCTCGTGGGTTAACCTTTATTAACAGGAATTAGGAAAATGACAATGTTTAGGCTATTAATTGAATCACCTCTGTAAGTTCCAAATATGAATGATTATACTGTTGCTAATGTGATTAAATTTACATTGAAACTCTTGCCACAATTACTCATCGCAAAACAAAAGAGCTTAAGTAAGGGACATTTACCGGAATACAAATTGCGTCATTATTCTCTAGCCTATGTTAAAAGTACGTGATACACGATAATTAAAAGGTCGTCTAAATCAAGTGATAGCCCATTATAATTAATTAAACTTGAAAAAGGAATAGTAATGAGAGAGCTGAAGGAAAATCCTCGTGAATAATTGATAATTGTGACAGTGTAGAGGTCATGGATATTCTACCCTACAGACAGGGAGATTTCCAATATAACTGTCGGGTGCTAATGATGATGACTGCGTCATTAAGGGGACTCCAACTAGCCAATCACCGCAATCCCCTTATCCCTTTTTTCCCTTCAACTTTCCGTCTTACTTGCACCACCTTCTTAATTGGCTCGTGACGCCAAGAAGATAATGCTAATTAGAAATTGGTCCTGCCTAATATCACAGCTTTTACCACAACGCTTCCTTCACTTGCAGCTGTAACTTCTCTCCTCGCCTTTAAGTGCAACAATGATCCAAATGCACGTCGGTAATTTGTAACTGCTTCAAACAATGTTTACAGCTTTCACACAGGTTCTCCTGGCCTTATTGTTTACTGACCTCAAAGACACACAGTACATACCCTTTTGTAACAAGACAATATGAGATCATCACAATATCTAAAAAAGCTTCTCACATTCACTTAATTTTTAATCTATATATGGCGGCTGTTCAATAAAGAATGATCATAATTTTTAGGATCATAATTTTTCGCACTAAAATTCAATCTTATTATATCCTGTTAGCTTAATGTGAAAAAAACACTACGTAGTAGTTTAATGGTTGGTACTCCTGTTTCCCACCTCTGAGAACCAGGAAAGTTCAGAAATTTTCAGTATCGCCTTCCGCTGCAATGGAGGTAACACGTGAGGAACAATATGCGGCTTTGAAATTCTGCTTTCGTCTCAACAAATCTTCAGTTGAGGCCTATAAAACGTTACAAAAGGCCTATGGAGAGTCTGTCCTTTGCTCCAGCACAGCTCGAAGATGGTTTAAAATGTTTAAAGAGGGGAGAAAATCAATTTCAAAGGAAGGTCGACCCGTTGCTCCAGTTACTGCTCTTACGGAAGAAAACATCAACACTGCTGCTGCCATTGTGAGAGAGGATCGACTAATTACCTTAAGATCACTTTGTGAAATACTGAAAATTTCATTGGATCCCACCCACACGCTTGTGACAGAAACATTACAAATGAGACTTGTTTTGTGAGCGATGGGTTCCAAGACTGTTGACTCCCGAACAAAAGGACATTCGCATGTAGGTCTGCATGCAGTTAAAGTTTATGTTAGAGGAAGATCCGGAGTATCTTTCAAACGTAATCACTGCTGATGAAACTTAGCTACATTTTGATCCTGCGAGCAAACAGCAAAGCCCTGTGTGGAAATCTCCTTCATCACCAACCCCCAAAAAAGCAAAACTGGTTGCTTCTGTTGGAAAAGTTATGGAAATCTCATTCTTTGATATTCATGGAATGGTTTATCAGTATGTTGTATCTACACACACACATCAGTAACTGGACAATACTACAGGGATGTCCTGAAAACATTGCAAGTCCATATCAGGTGCAAAAGACCACATTTCCGTGAAGTAGGCTGGATGTGCGGCCTCATATTGCCAGCGTTGTTCCTGAATATCTTACAAAAATCAACGAGAAGTGCATCCCTCACCCTCCCTATAGTCCGGATTTAGCCCCGTGTGACCTTTTTCTATTCCCTAACATGAAGAAACGCCTTCGTGGGAGGCATTATCCATCATCACAAGTAGTGGTGAAGGCTGCAGAGGTGATTTTGAAGGATCTCTCAAAAATAGTTTCCAGCCTGTCTTTGAAGATTTGCAGAAACCCTGGGACAAGTGCATCACATTTGGGGGAGACTATTTTGAGAAGGACCTTCAAAATAATGAGGATGAGTAAAGGTATGTTGTCAAAAAAAGTGTGATCATTTTTTATTGAACAGCCCTCGTAATATGAAAGTGCTACCGGTAGAAATTTATATAATGTACAATCATAGGAAGAAATGATAATTGGGATTTGTTAAATATATGGTCCTCCTAATGCCTTAAACTGGCATAGGAAGCCTCATATCTGTTTTGAACCCATATTTAGTTCCTTTTATGGATTACAAAGTCGGTCAGTTAAACCGCTAGTGAACTGTTTAATTCACTTGTTTCTTTGCGACCGCACGTCTCTATTGTTTTTAAGCAGGTATTTTATTTAGTCATTAACATATTCCTGTCCACAGAGCGATAGATGTGATTTATATTGTCCTCATTGTTGTTTTGATTGTTCTCGGCGTGGTAATTTTCCATAAAATTGTATGAAGTACCTTAGCTCTTAGCTAACGTCAAACTGTTTGAAAATTTGTGCTTCTTGTTAACCTTTGTCCAAATTATTACTGATTTCTATAAATAAACAGTAATGCATTGAGAGCTTAATGTCCTAAGTTTCAAGAGGTACTTACTTTGCGACATCACGAACATAATTTGATAATAGCTTTGTCTGGTTTAGTGAACTGACAAGTGCGAAGTGAAGAGCTTTGCCGATCGAGTATTTAAGTGGTGGGCAAATGTATTAGTATCGAAATCAAGATAATTCCTTCTATTTGTTTCCTCTCTTCCTCTCTTTTTTCAATTAATTTAATACTGTAATGGATCCTGAAAGTTTATGAAATGTATTTAGCACCATACGATGATGTTATGGCAAATATTAGTTAATTAAAGCCCAGTGTATTCGAATCTGATTTTTAAGAACTGTTTGTACGGCAGTCCTCTTATACAGTATTGGTTTGTCATCCCATATCCTTTCTAAATTGGACACCTGCTTTAATAATTTGACTAACAGGCACGGAATAACGATGCAATATGTATACAAATATAAATACACCAATAAATGTTCTTCGGGAGTTTATTTGACACAGGGCAGGGCTAAAGGCTTACCTGAAACTCGGCTTATTTCAACTTAGACTAAAGCTTACATACCAAATCTTTCATAGACTACAGACTTTCTCTATTTATAGGTTCGAACCACATAACCCTTAATATCTTGATGAAGTACGGCTGTTTTCAATAATTTCTGCATATTATAAACAAATTCTCATCTCTATATCAATGCACCGATTTTCAAGATATTTACCAAGATTCCCTCAAGCCACTTTAATACGTTCAAATTTTCTACTTTGTTTGGACATATCTTTTGCACTTTACGTTAGAAAATATACATTAAATTATGTAAAAGCTCTGTAAATTTCTCAGTTATACCAACCCTTTGTGTGTAAATCACTCATTATAGATCTAGGAGTTAATAGGCGACAGATGCAGGTTTGGTATTTAGGAACAGCTGATTCTGTGAAGACCAGTACTGTATGCCATTGGATGTAATGGCTCATGAACCTAGAATTTGTTCCTAAGTCGTTACTTAATAACACAGAAGCATTCAACAAAGTATGTTTACATCCCCATGAAGGAGATATACGTCAAGAATAAGCTTCTTCTTCTTCTTCCTTTGCGGAGGGGATTAGGTACTGCAACTAGTCTTGGACTATTGTATCTTCTGCCCCCAAGTAGGGCACCCCTGGGTGGATGGATGAAGCGAGAGGAAACAGAGGGTGGCCCTCTCAAGAAGCCACAACAGTGCAGAGGGTAGGGTCCTTATATTTTACTCAGATGGAAACCTCCCCCGGCTTGTGGGACAACGGACACTCCCCCGTACTGTGGCTTGGAGAGGGTCCCGACAATTGGGTCGGAGATCAGCAAACCGACTTACCGGAGGAGGAAGTGATTCACTCAGAGCATATCATCTTACTATGCACCGCCGAGACTTCTGCTGACACTTCGACCCTGAAAGAGACCAACAGATGAAACATGATATAAAATAAAATTATAATGGAGATGAAATGGAGAGATATGGGTCAGGTAAGTCGGCTACAGGAACCGAGCCCCCCCCCCTCCTGAATGCGGGGCAACCGCCTGAGCCATTCCGCTTGATAGAATAAGCTTCTACTAATGTTATATTTTTTAATTTACGTCCTCCAGCATTAAGTCATACCGTACGATGAATGAAATGGGTGAAAGGATGTTCAAATGACCCCAGGTCCATAGAGCTTAGAGTTACCCGACATTCGTCTCGAAGGATACGGGAAGACCCCGGAAAAATCATCCATGTAACTCACACTGACCGAGATTCGAACTCGGGACCTCTTGGACGTGAGGCAGACGTGCTAACATCTACGCTAACGAGGTGGGCAACTAATAGGAATGTATTCCTATAATCTCTGCTTTCATTCTCCTAGCACTATAGGAGTCAGTTTCCTATTGGCGTTGTTACAGATTGTAAAACTATGTTAATGGCGATCTATGGACTCAAAAGATAAATGACCTAACGCCGGCAGTAGGAAATGCAACTGTTAAGTATGATTATTCTAAAGATACATAACAGACCCTCTTTTCGCATTCTGTATTTCTTATTTGCCCACCTCCCACCGACTTGCACATTCTTCTTCGCAGATCATTTAATCTAGTTTTCATTTTCAGTTGATACTTTTCTTCAGCTGTCCCTGTAACTTTTTTATGTATGTTTCAGTTTCTCTACCATGTGTATAGCAGCTAGAGAAAGCAGTTAATTAACTTAAGTGCACGCTTTAAAGTCCCTGAATAAAAGGCCTTTTCTGAAAAGAGTGTCTGCCCATGTGGGAATGTGTGTGAACAGTAAAACTGAAAAGTGCAAAGCCAATTAAATACACACTTATTATTCAAATTATCTTCAACATATGTAACATCGAAATTTTGAACAAAATTTACCCACATCAATGTAGGTGCTTTTACATAGAATATTGTTCAGAAAGCTCTATTTCCTTAATAGTGGTTCCAACGGTTTTCATTAATATATAATATTTTCTGAAAATCTTGTACTTCATCGTGGATGTCTTGGCATACCTGGAAAACTATTACAGTTAGATAAAGCATTACTACACAATGTAGACCTGCTAAGGCACAATTTGTGAGATATTCCTCATTATCAGACATCGGATCCCGTACACCTTAGCAATCAATGTACTCACACAGGTACTATATAAGGTCAAGCACGACATCAAGAAACGTCTGTGTCAACAAGTATACCGAAGCGTGTGTTTTGTACAGTCCGGTACAGATACAAAGTGTAAGCTACGTTACAACATGCCATTCTCCTCATTGCTTTTGTTGCGGGAATTACAGTGAGCAACCATGTACATTCGTAAATTGTCGAATGTACATTTTCTCCGCCTCTCACAGAAACAATATACAAATATTGGGACAGAGTTCGTACAATGTCACATGACATTAATGGTACATATGAGTAGTACAAATCATTTTTATGTTTGTCCGAGGCTTTGTTTATTTCTTATGTTACGTAGCACTGATAATCCAGTATTTTTGTGTAGAATACTGGACAATTCATTTTTTCTTCGTTTGGTAGGTGGTTCATTCTCTATATTGCTAATTTTTGCAGACACCTCCTCGACTGCTTTTAGACAACTTGAAAGTGCATTCTTCAAGCTGCTTAATGGTTGTTGATAATATCCAAAAAAATTTATTTATAAAGTGGAGATTGTCCAGTAATTGTTGTGAAAGTAATGTTATTAACACAATATGTCAATCACCCTTTATTCCCTGGAAGGCAGATGTACCTGCGTGGAGAGCAGTACAGATGTTATATTTTATCTTGACAGGAATCCTGCGCGGTAGGGATGAGTAGCAACTGTGGTGAGGGTAGTGCACATATCGCCACAATGCGTCACACGCGTAAGATTACGAGAGGGGAGGGCGGTGCATAAGGTGTCTAGAAACAAATTTATTTCTCGAAGCCAGTTTTTCAGCTCTTATAAACTAAGTTGTAATTCTTACTATGGTAGTACTCTCCACGCTTTTGTTGGATCTTAAATAGTACATAGGCATTTGGAACAAAACCCTGTTCTCCTCCAGCATGCATGATAAACAACTGTCGGCCTTTCAATATCGCTGTAGAGTCCCTGTAACGTATTTCACTCCAGGCATATGATCCAGTATGTGCTGTATTTTTATAAGTTTCATCCATATAAACTGTATAAACTTCACTTCGATTTCTCCAAATATTTCGTAAATACTTAAGCCTTTTTGCACGTAGAGTGCGATGTTCAATTAAAGTTTGTCTCTCACGCTTAGTGTTTCTTTTTCAAATAACCCTAGCTTCAAAATAACTCTTTTTAATATTCAGACACTAACTTGGAGGCCAGTAGAATTTTTAACTTCATAAGCACTTTCTTCAAAGTTGGTCTTTAATTTTCTGTGCTTTAAAAACTATTCACAGTTCGCCTAACTACTTCTGAATTAAAACATCTAAATTAGATTTTGTGCATGTTCTTAATCTTTGTTTACTGGACGTAGAGAAGGACGTTGTTGCACTAGCAACAATGGCTTTTCTTTCCTTAATAACTCTCCTAAACTGCTTTCAGACACAACTATTGCCTCAGATACCCTTCCCCAGATTCTTATAGCTGACCCAGACCATTGTTCCTTTTTTATAAACCTATGGATATTGGTTATTACTTCTCGTATTTTTAAATGTAGCACCTTATTTCCTAATGTGCTGCTAGGAGGCGTCATTTATAAATGCCCTCTTGGAACCAGGAGACAAGCACATTTTGAAACAAGCTGTAGTGTTACTGAGCAGCTCTGCACGTGTTTAGTTGCTCGCAACTGCTACGCAAGTGAACTGCCCTCCCCTCCAGTTGCAACCGTTCTGAGGTGGACTCGTACAGATACCACTGCGCATCGCTCTGCACTTTTCAAGATAAGAAAATACATCTGTAGTTGTAATGAAACTAAAACTACGCGTGGCGAACCGGAGTATCCCTGCGTGTACCGAGCGGGAGGGCTCAGGCGGTTTCGTCTGTAGGCCGTATTCGGGAGGCCCGGGTTCGATTCCCGTGGCTGACCAACCTGATCCATGGGTTTTTCGGTGGGTTTTCCCGGGTCACTGGGTGAAAGCTGGATAGGTTAATTACATTCCCCGTATTCCCTATTTCTCCATTTCATCTCCATTATCAGTTCATATCATCTCACATCTGGTGGTAGAAGTGTCGGTGGGAGTCTCGGCGGTGCATGGCAGGATAATATGCTCTGAAGAAAATTACTTCCTCCTCCGGTAGGTCGGTTGCTGGTCTCCGCTCCTCTGCTGGGACCATTTAGGGAGCGCCAGCCAGGGACCTTTGGGGCTCGGCTGCTGGGTTCTTTACCGTTCCGCTGCACGGGAGCGAGTTCGTTTTCCTGGCCTGTCTGGGGAAGTCTCTATCCAAGTAAACTGTATGGACCCTGCTCTCTGTACTGTCGTGGCTCCTTGGTTCGGGCACTCTCTGTCTCCTTCGCCTCATCCTTCTTCACGGGTGTGCCCCACTTGGGGGTATAGGAACAAAGGGCTCAGCATGCTGGCCTACGTACCGAATCCACTTCGTAATGAAACCCCTACCCCTGCGTGCTGTCGTCAGAAGTTATACTGCAAGACTGGCTCCGATATCTGCTCATTACTTTCAAGTTGTTACGTATATTTATGTATAACTCGTCTTGCCTATGCAAGCAAAATGATCAATCCATCACACAGAGCTGAGCTCTAAAGGATTTTCACTGTCAGTTTAGACTACTGTATTTTGCTTTTCTCTATATGTCTAAAACGAAACCCATGTAATAAAACCACTTCTGGCATTTTTTTAATCAAAAATTACATAAAATAGGCGTTTTTGAGTATTGTTCGTACACCAATGTGTATAACTGCAAATACATTTAGTTGCTTAAGGTGGGACGTATGCAAATATTCAGGGTCTTACATAAATAGCCATAACATTCAAAGTTTTCAAGTTAGAGAAGTGAAACTTAGTATACTCATTTAAGATAATACAGTTAATATTAACAATTCTTTTTTCATAATTTTCTATTGTTTATAATTAATTCTACATATTATTTCTATATGCAGAGATATTTACAAACTTTAGCCCATTTTTTTTTTTCCAAAATTCACATATGCTACCTTTCTGATATTTGGTATGTTATTTTAAAACACACTGAAATGAATTTGTTCGATTTAGATTTCTTATTGAAGCTGTACAGAATTTAAAAAAAATTTTAATCATATGCATCCTTTAAAAATTAAAATAATTTCATATATTTGGTGTCATCGCATTCCATCTGGAGCTTAATCTTAAATTCTATAACCAACAAAATGTTCATTTTGGCATAAGAAAGCTGTGTGCTAAATTGCAGCACTGTAGATGAAGTAGTTTGAGAGAAAAATGGGTTGAAGTTGTAGAAAATGCAAGTTGCGGGGAAAGGCAATTAAAAATACAATAAGTATTATTCACTTTGTCTTTTAATTTTAAGTCAGAACTTCCCATACCCATAGTCTGTATCATTCTGGTCTTCTTCAGCCTTTCTTTTTAAATCCCTCTTCTGTCCTGCTTCTTTCTGCATTAATATCATAGCTTTTTCTGCAGCATCGATGCGAATGTTGTCGATACTCTGCAAAATTGTTTCCATAAACACAACAGGTTGATACCCTAACTGGTGCATAACTTTTTTCTGCCAACATTCCCATCATTAAACACTATTTCAGCATCAAATGTAGAAATTTTCGCCACTATGGAATACACAAATGATCTTTTGGGACACCTTTTCCATATAAGACTGTTGAGGCTTTCATTTGGGTTTTGTGTCTCTCCAAAGAGACATTTTTAGCAAGTCTGGGTGTGCTAATAATTGGTAGGTGGGCTTTATAGATTCCAAGACAGCTGATGTTAGATTATGTGTTGGTTCTATGCTACTATGCAACACAAGGGCATTTAATGTTTTATACAGACCACGTACAGGCATAATATTTTGGTATTTGTTAGCTAACACTATATACTACTTTACAAAGCATTAAAAAAATTAGATTTTTTGAAAATTTTGTCGTACGTCCCCCCTTAGGCAACTAAATTGAACTTTTATTTAGAGCTGATTTTCATTTGTCACACGGAGTTTCACCGTGACATTCCATTTGTATGAAAAAATCCTGTGCTTGTACCTTCTAGCCGAATATTTTCCTTTCCCTTTCAAAAATACTTTTGTATAGATGCGAGAGTGAACTGAGAAACGATCACAGCATGTGATACCCTTTATCACGCTATACAGCTGCCCATACAACGCCCTACTGCTGCCGTAAGTTGTGTCCTAAACCCAGGAAAATACGGTTTTAAGTAAGAGATACACAATCTTTGGCATATGGGCCGAAGCAGGGATGTCAACAAACCCGCGTTTTATGTTCTGAAAATAGCAGCAGGAAGAGTGCCATAAACATAAACAGAAGAAGAAAGGAAGACGTCGAGGGCAGAGAATAAGGCGTGTACAGCCGCTTAAAGCGAAAGGGAAACGGCTATAATGGGGCAGTATCCGTTCAGCCTGAGTAAACTTCTTACGTAAAATATTTGTGTCAATTCCTTGATTTCCTTAAGTATCTCATATCTACCTCTCTCTAATGGTCTTCATGCACAAATAATTTATGTATAGATAAACCATTTAAGCCAGAAATAAGAAAACAAACCAAAAAAGAATTTATTATTTATATAACGCTACTCTTAAAATTTATTTCGCGATTTTATTTACTTTATATCAACGGATTAAAACAAATAAATCACTATTTGATAACAAAATTGTTGATCTTACACTAAAAATAACATACGTCTCCACGATTTTACTTTCAATTCACATTTTGTGCACGTTATTATGATGCAAAATTGAATTTTCTGCAATATGTACAGATATTAAGACATACCTGCATATTTGGTTGTGTTGCTGCAAATTGTTCTGTCGCACTGGCCGTGTGTAGGTTAAAGTATGGAAACGTAGAGTCAGATTGAAAAATTCAATGCCATAGCCGGGATTTGAACCAAGGATTTTCTGCCGATATGACACTAAATTCTCCAACTGACTCGTATTGGCATATCGGCACGTTGGCCATAGTAGCTCAATGGCTAGAGTGCCGGGACGGAGACCTGATGATCCGTGGTTCAAATCCCGGCTATGGCATTGAATTTTTCACTCTGACCCTACGTTTCCATGATTTAGCGTACACACGGCTAGTATGAAAGAACAATTAATTTCCATTAATTAACCTAATAGTGGTTAACTATAGAGCCCGGGCATTTAAGTTCTTACACGCTGTAAGTCGCCATATGGGGGGACGTACGAGAAAATGTTCAAAACATCTAAACTTTTTTATTGTTTTGTAAAATAGTATATACATTTAGCTATCAAACACCAAAATATTATGATTGTACGTGGTCTGTATGTAACTTAAAAAAATTAAATGCCCTAGTGTTGTAGTAGTCACGCCCCCTTCTTTCTCAGCTTTTTCTTCACTCTTTGTATGTACAAGATTTTTCCAGTCTATATGGACAGGCTGATTCTGAGGCTGCAAAAGAAGCTGTTGCTCATAACAATACAGAAGAACAAATAATTGGGACTGATCTATGTGTATCATGTGACAATGCATGGATGAAACGTGACCACACATCTCTGTATGTAGTTTCAACTGTAATAAGTGTAGATACAGTTAAAGTTTTAGATTGGCAAGTTTTATCATGTGTGTACAAATAGAAAAACAGATAATGGTAAAGAAACTGAAGAAAAATGGCTGGAAATTTACAAGAAAACTTATTCAGAAACTTTAATGGCAGTAGTGGTGCAATGGAACCTGCAGGCATGATGATATGTTCTAGGTCATAAGAAAAACATTAGTTTGGATATACAAAATATCTAGGTGATGGTGATTTTAGTGCTTTTAAAAGTGTACTAGAGAGCTACCCATATCGCCCCAATGTAAAAATTGAAAAACTTAAATGCATTGGAGATATACAGAAGAGAATGGGTGCCCGTCTGAGAAAACTATGACAGGAGATGAAGGGAAGAAAGCTCAAAGATGGCAAACCTAGTGGGGGAAAAGGAAGATTGACACAGAAAGAAATAGGTGTACTGCAGAACTACAATGGGCTTGCTATCAGGAGAAACATTGGTGATGTGAAATATATGCAACGTGCAGTGCGGGCCACCTATTTTCATAAACTGTCTACTAACGAAAACCCACTACATGGTCTTTGTGATGAATCTTGGTGTCCAGTGAAAATAAATGAGCCATATAACCATAGCCATAGTCTTCCATCAGCTGTCTTGGAATCTATAAAGCTCACCTACCAATTCTTAGCACACCCAGACGTGCTAAAAAAATGTCTCTAAGGAGAGACACAAAACCCAAATGAAAGCCTCATCAGTCTGATGTGGAAAAGGTGTCCCAAAACATCATTTGTATCTTCCATAGTGGGGAAAATTGCTACATTTGATGCTGCAATAGTGTTTAATGTATCAGTTAGGGTATCAACATGGTGTGTTTAAGGAAACAATTTTGCAGATTATCGACAACATTCGCATCGCTGGTGCAGAAAGAGCTATGAAATTAATGCAGAAAGAAGCAAGACAGAAGAGGAATTTAAAAAGAAAGGCTGAAGAAGACCAGAATGAGGATACAGACTATGGATATAGGAAGTTCTGACTTAAAATTAAAAGGCAAACTGAATAATACTTATTGTAATTTTAATTGCCTTTCCCCGTAACTTGCATTTTCTACAACTTCAACCCATTTTTCTCTCAAACTACTTCATCTACAGTGATGACATTAAGCACACAGCTTTCTTATGTCACAATGAACATTTTGTTGGTTCTAGAATTTAAGATTAAGCCCCAGATGGAATGTGATGATACCAAATATGAAAATATTTTAATTTTTAAAGGATGCATATGATTAGCATTCTTTTAAATACTATACAGCTTCAATAAGAAATATAAATCCAACAAATTCATTTTACTGTGTTTTAAAATAACATACAAAATTTCAGAAAGATAGCATATGTGAATTTTGAAACAAAAATGGTCTTAAATTTGTAAATATCTCTGATTACAGAAAAATTATCTAGCATTAGTTATAAACAATGGAAAATTATGAAAAGAATTATACATATTAACTGTATCGTCTTAAATGTGAATGTTACGTTTCACTTCTCTAACTTTAAAACTTTGGATGTTATGGCTATTTATGTAAGACCCTGAATATTTGCATACGTCCCTCCTTGTTTACCGGGAAAAACACGAGTTAGTTGTAGAATTTAATGTTATATCGGCACGTTGGCCATAGTAGTTCAAAGTTTAGAGCGGCTGGACGGAGACCAGAAGATCCGTGGTTCAAATCCCGCCTAATGCATTGAATTTTTCAGTCTGACTCCACGTTTCCATATTTTGCTGCAGGCTTATTCAAGAAATATGTTAAATGATTTAACTTTGTTCTATAGGAGGGGAATAATAATAGATAAAATACGAAAATTCAGGTATAAGTGTATTAAAGGGCAGAAAGGGGAATTATTGAATCTGTGCGTGAAGCAACAGAAAAGTATTAAGAACACAAACAGTTGGTGGTCGGAATTGGAAAGAATGGTATCGAAGATTGGCATGGGAGATTTATGGAGAGTAGAGGAGTCAAATTATAGCGGTTTTCGGAAGGAAGAGAGAAACAGTACAAGACATAGAGAGGCAGGAGATATGGGAAAGTATAGAAGAAAAGAAATCTTTGAAATTTTATAAGCAATTCTAGACAGAATGGAGTAGGGAAAAATATATAAACCAATGTGACAAAACTGGAAGAGAAGGCACAGCATGGATGAGAGTAGGAATAATATATCTAAAAGAGTTGAGAAGTAATGAGGTAGGGATGTGTGAATTTTGTGGAGATGAAGAGAGCACTGTTCATTACCTGATAGAATGTAAGGAGTTAACAAATTACAGGAAAAAATATGGGATAAGAAATGGGACAGTGTGATCAAAGAGGCAGTGACGCTAGGTATGTTAACGGGGATGAGTGAACAGAAAATAGCTGTATAAGAGAATTCTTATATAAGTTAAGAGAAATGTGGATTAGGGTTAAACAAGCGAAGGTCAAGAAGAGATGACACCAAGCTGCTTAGGAAAACCAAAGGCATATGGTCAGGGGATCTGAGTCAGCGAGTAAATCTTGAGTTAGCCATTTCATGTATGTGTACAGAATTTATAATAATGCAAGTCATTGTACTGTAACTGTAAAGGAAACTGTACAAATAAATATCAAATTGTTATGTATTTATTTGTTCAGTTACTCAACTTTAACGCGGACGACATGGTGATCGGAGCGACAGAGGAGGATGTGCATAGGGCAGTACTGTCCAGAAACGCAAAGAAGGTCTCTGAAAGGAATGTGTTGTCCTACACAGTGGGACAAGGACAGCGAATGTGTGTCACAGAGAACGCCTGCTACACAAGGAGCATAACCGTTTAAAAACTTGCCCCCTATTCACTCTTTACACTAAAACCAAGAAGATTCATTCACAAAAGTGGAAGTCTTCAGAATGTTTTTGAATACTCTGTAACTGTACTGACATGGGGTGTCCATGGAGGGTGTGGTAGCCTTCTCCAACCCCCCTACGTCTCTGGCCTCGGAGGCTTACTGTACTGTGGGGGACAGTACACAGACTGGAGACCTGGACGGAGGGAAACAGCCCACAGATAAACAAAGAAAGGGCAGTACTGATTGCCTAGGACAAGAAGACAAGCTAGGGGAATGTGTATGGTAATCAGTTTTGCTGTCCGTACGGTGTATATGCTCCCCTTCCGAGTATGACAGGGATGGAAGGCTCGTTTAAAATAAATAAGTGTTGTCATCAGGGGCGGCTTCTGAAGGAGGTAGCATGTTTGCGCTACAACCAAAATGCTGGGTCTCTCTTTAATGTAATGACATGTTCCATTCGACCTTGTCTAGTGCAGGGGACCTGAGCGCGCTGTATTGTTTGTAGGTGCCAAGTAGTTCACTCCCAGATGCAAACCACTGGCATACAATGGGGAGGTATAGGGCAGAACGAACCTAGGATTTGCCGAGGCAACTAGGGAGGTGGGGACGATGCGGGGCGTATGGCTGCATGTGGTTGGTTAACCTAGCTGCCAGAGAATAGTGGATGCCTAACCTGCTCGTTCTTTCATCACAGCAGCGGCATCTATTGCGCCTATGTTAAATGCAATCTACGAGTACATAGCCACATATTGTGTCTCGTGTTTTGTTAGCTCTGCCGTGTTTTGAGCAGTGCATCAGAAATATTTATATAAATACAGGTAACTTGTGTTATAAGAAGAAACAATGAATTCCATGAAGTTTCTTTTAGCACATCCTTTTTCTAACATGACCTTAGAAGAAAAAATTGAATTTAAGCGACTTGGAAGACCGACGCCGAAACTTAACATTACACAGATAGTCAAAACAAAAACAAGTTGTTTTAACAGGAACTTTAACAATGATGTATACGATAAATATTCTAGAGTGTTTATGAAATGTGAATGTTGTGTTATATGCTGTGAATTAGCGTTAACTTGTGTGTATAACAGTCTGTATTGGCAGGCTTAAAGAAATTTTGTTACTTTAAAAAATTAAGTTGCATGGATAACTTTGTGAACCACTAATTTTCAGATCCACCAGCCGCCCCTGGTTGTCATATAGCTTACCCATACATAATACCTATCGCTGCAACAAACATTAGATCTGGAAGCATGGGTGAGTCATATGCACTCTCATTCACTCATTTCCTAGTAAACTGATCCGCTACCGGAGCAGATAAACAGATCAAGCTCCTCTGCCCTTCATACCCAACTAGCCTTCTTGTCGTGGGTACACGAAATTATTCCTCTTGGTGGTTCATATTCAACAGAATTTTAAAATCCCATATAGCGACCTGTTCTTAAAAGATTTGACTAAAAATGTTTAACTGCTAGATAGGGAAATAGCTTTTCTAAAAATAGTTTACAGCAGATTTTAATTGTAAAGGATATTACACTACCTTGCAAAACCATGCTAGATTAAAACCAATCATTCCAATCTCCAGAACATAAACGTGACGATACTAGTGGAAATGCTAAGTGAAGCAGGTGCAGTGACCTCTTGTGCCACTGTAGCATCAAAGAGGAGGTACTCGGGTTGTCATTGTTACAGAAGCCGGTGACTCTCTTCCTCACACTAATTACAAGCAAGCCATCTGGAAGTGTGGGCTGCGACACCCTTAAGTTGCCTCACCCTTCCTTCTTATCCTTATGTAAATGAGAGACCAAACGGAAACTAACCGCAGGATTGCTTTTCTCCGTTTCTAGGTGGACTGTGGTCTAATGGGCATGAATCAACCGGTAATTGTGGGTCTCAAACCGTTCATTGTTCCCACAGTGGGACAAGAGGGGGCGAAGGGCTGTTGTCTTTCAAGTACTGCTGTTTACTCGTCTTAAATTAGTATTTGTCTTGTTATCTACTCTATTGCCTAGCTATTTATTTAAATTGGCGTTCCTTAACCGGTTAGGTCATATAGGACGTTGAATGAAATGGGTGAAATGATATTATGTGACATTTATCTTTCATGATAAAAGAAATGAGCCTAACTTGTGACAGTTAATACATTTTTACGTTTCAAATGTTGCACCTACTAGATTTCGTAATATTTTTCTTTCTCAGAACATTAATACTGATTCAAGTAAATACTCACCTATGCATAGATTGCAGTCATTATACAATAAATTATATCTCTTAAAAATGGACATATTTAGTATGAAAATCCAAAACTTTTACCTTATCCTGTGATTATATATTACCAAAAGTAAAATGATTGACTTACTGTACATGTGAACCAATGTTGCTAACTTATTTGTGTTTGTTTTTGATTTGTTATTTGTTCTGTAATGAATTATGTGTTGTTTGTTATACATCTTGTCCCATTGTAGCTTTATAGTCAAAATTGTAATTGGGGAAACATGTGATGTTCACAATGAATCAAGGAAGGAAGGAGGGAAGGAGGGAAGGAGGGAAGGAGGGAAGGAAGGAAGGAGGGAAGGAAGGAGGGAAGGAAGGAGGGAAGGAAGGAAGGAGGGAGGGAGGGAAGGAGGGAAGGAAGGAGGGAGGGAAGGAGGGAGGGAGGGAGGGAGGGAAGGAAGGAGGGAGGGAAGGAAGGAGGGAGGGTAATAGGGAAGGGTAGGTAGGGAAGGCGATAGGGGAACGAAGGGAGCAAGGGAGGAAGGAAGGGAGGAAGGGAGGAAGGGAGGGAGGGAGGTAGGGAGGAAGGAAGGAAGGGAGGAAGGAGGGAGGGGAGGAAGGTTTTGGGGAGAGAGGTAGATGAAAGAGAGGGAGGCAGGGAGAGGGGGAGGGGGAAGGGAGGGAGGAAGGGAGGCAGCGACGAAGGAAGGAAGGGAGTGAGGAGGAAAGGAAGTGAGGAAGGGAGGAAGGAAGGAAGGAAGGAAGGAAGGAAGGGAGGGAGAGAGGGAGGGAGCTAGTGAGGGAGGAAGGGAGCAATCAATAAATCAATCAAAGAAACACACACAGAAACACACACAAACACACAAATAAATAAATAGATGAATGAATGAATAAATAAATAAACAAATAATGAAACAAATAAACAAATAAAGAAACAAATAAATAAATAAAAACTTCGGAAACATTTAAAGGTCTGAAAAAGTTAACCAAATACACCAATCAGGATAACGTACTGGAAGTTTTGCTTATTGCACTTGGTTTGAACTACCAGTTACATGCTTTAAAAAAATAGCACACATTTTTACTTAAAACACACAATTCAAAACTGCCTAACAAGTATGCTAAGTTTTGTCAAACATATTTCCAAAAGTATTCAAATATACGTCACATGTAGAAAAAGCCACAAATCCTACTACTTCATTTGTTCAGATTGTTTAAATTGTAAGGTCACTTCCTCAGTTCATTCCTATAAACAAATATTTACCTGAAAACTTTTCTAGACATTAAAAATTTATAGAGAGGAAGTTGAAGACCATAAATCACAAATTCTGTGAAGTTTTGTTCAATTTTCACCGACCGGGTTCCCTAAAGTCACGTCGGAAACCCTTTAGGACCTAATAAGATCTTCTTTATTCGTAGGTGCTTACTTTGAGACCTTTACATTAGATCGGTATCCGCCTACCAGCCGATGCATTTGAGGAGCTACAGTAATAGCAGTCTGGAAGTCGCGAAAACCAAGGTTCCGATTGGCGGAAGCACTGTGTTGATGAAATCACATCCTCGTATTGGCTGGATACATTGCATGTTGGTGTGAGATTGGCATCCGGGTTAGAAGGACAATAATACCATCAATTATACAATCTTTTAGTATGTGATACCTCCCTCTGTTGTAATGAAGTTTGTAAAACTAGATACCCATATGAATTAATTTATGAGGTATTTTTCTTATTTTATTCTCGAATTATTGGTTGTTTACATTTCTACAACTCAAAATTTACACGCTTAGGCACTTGCCTGTTTTACTTGTAACGTATTAGAAAAAAGACATTATAGCATACTTACCTTGACCTAAAATCTATTTTGTTTCAATAATCTAAACTACATTTGAGTTATTCTTCTCCTCAATAGCAAGAATATATAAAAGAAAAGGACCTCTCATCTCATACTAGAAGGGGCAGGCATTGTTGGCGCCAGCTCTCGTCTTGGAATGATCTTTATTGGACTCCATCTCAGACTTTCCAACCTAAACCCATCAATTCTAAAAAAACGGAGAGAGACATGGTGTCCCAAATAACGCAGCCTCCCTTTCCTGTCTCTGATGCTATATGTATGCATACTTTCTCTATAATGATATTCGCTCTTTAATAGCTTATTCATTTTGGATAAAAAAGGCAATTCTGAAAGAACATGGAAGAAATGCATTTGTGTATAAGAAAGAGTTTATATATGTAGGTCAAGGAGAGTGGTATATTTTTGGTTTGAGGATGTCTTAGGCATATTTTGTGATCGCCAAACAGCTTTTTGTTACATGGTTCCATCAATAGCTTGCTTAAATAACAATTTCTACGCACTGAAGAAATACAAAGCATGTCTGTGATGCGCATTTCAAAGATCCCGGGTTCAAATTCTGAGAGACAATCTGATGAACTTTTTCATTGCTTTGCTCAGCAGTCTAACAAATTTTCTTCACGAATGTAGAAATGGAGGAAAATGCAAATCACGGTTACAAAAATGAGACGTGAAATAACTGAAGTTTTATTCTACAAGATTCCTTGATTTATTACGAAGTGAGCAATGATTCTAAACTCTTAAATACCCATTCAGTATTTATTATGTTACTAACAAGTACTAATTGACAAAGCGAGAAAGCGTATCGTCAAAAATTCACAACACAGAGACGTTTACCTCAGCTTATCACGCATACACGACGAGTACAGTGTATGTATACTCTATCCAGAGGATATATATAAGGGCGCTCAACTACGGCGGTCATCAGCGCCCTTTAAAAAACTAGTCATGGCAAAAGCCAGATATAAAACTTTCTAAAAACTATACAAGTGTAACAAAACCTATTAAAAATACACGTACATAAAAAAACATCATTCAAAACCTACTAAAAATTTCGTTCACTAAATCCTAAACTCTAAACTAGACAAGAATATAAAAACCTTCTCCACGGGTCTCCACGCACGGCCTACACGTGTGTGCGCCTGTTGACCGTCTCCCTCAACCACGAAGAGGAGCCCACACGAGGGAGACTTGGCTCGGGACCCCGGTTGCGCCAAACCCGTACCTACCGAAGTAGGCATAGTTATGTCTTCTGGGCAGTAATGTTTCATACATCGGCAGGCGCGAGAAAACATATCATATAGACACACGCAGCTTCCAGTTGCTCTATTTTTTTTCGTAATTTTTTTAACGTCATTCAACTTTTTAAGTCATATCGGACGATGAATGGAATGGGCGAAATGATACTCAAATGACCCAGGGACCATGTAGCTTAGAGTTACCCGACATTCGTCCTTTAGGATAAGGGGAAACCCCGGAAAAATCCTTATCTAGGTAACTCACCGTGACGGATATTCGAACTTGGCACCTCTTGAACGTGAGGCAGACATGCTACCATCTAGCTACCGAGGCGGGCTGTATTTCGTAACTTACTGTACATCAACTTACTAATAATTCACTCTTCTAATCGACCACATTAGACCTCATAAGGGACGATGTCAGTGCTGGTCACCTGAAGGTCAGTAGGCCTCAACGCTCTGTCGAGTAATGTGTCCTGGACTTCAAATGTTTTAAAATTACACATTTTACAGCCAGAATTTTGTAAGGGAAAACTGGTACCCCCGTAATCGAAACAGAAGGTATAATACTCATGCAGTGAATATTATTCTTTAATTATACAGTTAACTGGAATTTTTAAATAAATATTTTAATAAATGTTCGTTACAAAACTTGAAAACCAGCTATATGTATTTATAGATGCAATATTACCCTCTACACGTTCACAATTACTTTGACCACCTCGTTGAGCTACCTCCATCAATAAGTGATGGTGACTCACACATTCCTAAATTTAATTGTGAGTTTTTGGTTAGCTCTTCCCCTGCAATGCCTGTAAAAGATTTATTGCATAAAGGTCTGGTCCCTTATGTCTTATTAGATTCAAATCTTTGAGTAAATCACCAATCCTGATATTCAGCTCTGTTAGTACACTAACATGGCGTGCCATCTCGTTTTGTTCCTTGTAAACTCTGTTTTTCTGATACTTTTTACTTTTAAAAAGTAAGCTCATTCAGAAATGATTTTTATCGCTCGAAACTTCCTGTAGATTTCCCAGTATTTTTGACAAGTCAGTAGAGCAGTTTCCTCTCTCAAAAGTTTCTCATGCTCGACCTGTATTTTATTATGGGTGTCGACGGATTGAGCATGTTAATTGAACTCTGTAAGACGCATATGCAACCAAAGTAATAGAGAATGAATAATATGAGTATTTTTGTTCTGGACAGAACTTCCAGCAGCGAATAATCTAATTATTTCAGATATGTTCTATTTTTTCATAATCCTGAGGAAATTTAGAAGTGCTAAACTTATTTTATTGGTCCTCTTGAGGTTCAAGTTCAGTTCATGTATAAATCAACGGATAAGCACTAGAGTATGCAAAATGCATAGAGATAAAACCAAATATTACGGCAGAAATTTTTGTCTAGGTAACTTTGTTTGGTTTTCACTGCTTAAAGTCACAAAAGAAGGAAATTGTCCTTCATCTTCACACAGAACTTTATAGATTCGTTGATCAGGCTCTCAAATCGAGATCTTGATTAAAATATTTCGTGAAGCCAGTGAAATTGCGTCTGTACATGGAGTAACAAAGTTTGGAAGCGGCAATGACGGGGGTAAGAATATGTCAACATAAACTGGAGATGTCAGTTAGATGGTTAGAAAGAATGTATGAAGCGGTCGTGGAAGCCAGAACAATGTATGCAGTGGAGGTATGGGACACATCATAGATAGTTACACAATTAGACCAGATGTATGGATTGTTTTGTAAAGAACTACTAGGGCTGCAAAAATCGACACCAGGAGTAGTGACATTACTAGAGTTGGGTAATACAAAAAGGAGGGGAATAATAATAGAGAGAATATTGAAATTCTGGTATAAGTGTATTAAAGGGCCGAAAGGGGAATTATTGAATCTGTGCATGAAGCAACAGAAAAACATTAAAACACAAACAGTTGGTGCTCAGAATTGGAAAGAATGATATTGAAGATAGATATGGGAGATTTATGGAGAGCAGAGGAGATAAATTATAGCGGTTTTTGGAAGGAAGTGAGAACCAGAGTACGATATATAGACAGGAGATATGCGAAAGTATAGAAGAAAAGAAATCTTTGAAATTTTATAAGCAATTAAAGAGAGAATGGGGTAGGGCAAAATTTATAGATTAACGTGACAAAACTGGAATAGAAGGCATAGCATGGATGAGAGTAGGAATAATATGTGTAAAAGGGTTGAGAAGTAATGAGGTAGGGATATGTGAATTTTGTGGAGATGAAGAGAGCACTGTTCATTATCTGATAGAATGTAAGAAGTTAACAAATTACAGGAGAGAAATGTGGGATAAGAAATGGGACAGTGTGACCAAAGAAGTAGTGAAGTTACGCGTGTTAATGGGGATGGGTGAAAAGAAAAATAGATGTATAGGAGAATTCTTATATAGGTCAGGAGAAAATTGGATTAGGGTAAAAGAAGTGAAGGTCAAGAAGAAATGACATCAAGCTGCTGAGGAAAACCAAAGACTTGTGGCCAGGGTACCTGAGTCATCGAGTAAATCTTGGGGCATTAATTTCATGTGTACGTACAGGAGGTATAATGAATGCAAGTCATTGTAGTGAAACTGTAATATGAACTGTACAAATAAATATTAAAAATCAAACAATGTTTTGACCAGAAAAGCGCACAGGACAGAACCAGTGATGAAAGAGATATTGCATCTCTCAATTATTATGAGACAAATATGGTTACAACCAAAGCAGCACTTTTTAACCAATGGAATGGAGCCTTAGGTCCACTTTCCGACACATGTAGAAGAAACAGATGGGGGTTACCCAGTGCTAAGGTCTCATTGAACGAGGATCTGTGGCACGTGACAACGCAAAACGGTGTGATGCAGGAACAGCTGTCCAAAAGACCATGAGATACCTCCTAAAGATGACATAAAATACAGAGAAAAAGTAAGAAGCATAGAGATTAACAATACAACATTAATCAATAGCAGGGCTTGATTTTATATACATTTTCTTATTCCGAAAGAAGTTTGCTATGCTTATGCAGAATAACATATGTAGAATAACTTAAGAAAAAGTACAAAAACTATGTGTAGACACATTTACAGAATTAATTTTAAGACATAATATTTATAATAGATAACCTTATTAAGGCACCTTGTAAGCTACATTCTTACCTGCAATTCTTATTTTTTTTTTTTTTTTTAAAGAATTGAAATTAAAGCAAAAATTAACACTAAGCGACTAAAATAAGTTCCTGATATCCCGCAGTCGTGTAACTTACTGGAATCTACAACACTACAAAAGTGAATGTTTCTACTTATCTTTTATTAAACCAAATGAAATTTGAATTTACATCTACCCTGTGGCAGTCACATTCTTAGAAAGCCTGTGGCTACCTTTCTTTCATATTGAATTGCTTTGGTTGAGTACGAGAGAAAAGAGAGGGGGAAAATACGAACTGAGAAAATGTTTGAAAATTCGAATCAATAACAAGGAATGCCTGCAAAATATATTTCTTCGATAAAACCCTACATAAACGTTTTGTGTGGCTTATAACAATACTTCCTTCCTATTAAAACTTAGTGAAACAAAAGCAGCGCGATTTACACATATTACGCAGTTTAGCGGAGAGCAAGGAGGACGGAAATATACTTGCACTAAATGGTTGCAACTCCAATGCCCTATTGGGAAAATGTGATTTCTTTGTCGAATTTAGTTCACGATAATGATTACGTCAACACCTTCCTCACGAGTTGAAAACTTCCTGGTAATGCAGTTCAATTTTTAGTACGAATAGACAGCTACAAATCCTATCTTCGACCAATAGCAGCAGGAGTTCCACAAGGATCAACTCTGGCACCACTATTATCCAACATATCCATGCAGGACCTTCCAAATACAAATCCCATATACATAGATATGTGTGCCGATGACACCGTTATTTTCTATTCGCATCGAGACTTAAGTACTGCAATCAACAGGCTACAAATATCGTTCTCTAAGTGGTTCAAAATATGGCGAGTAGTATTAAATATTAATAAAACGGAAAATAAAACATTCTCCTTAAGATCTTATCAAAATCCACCCTCATTGGATCTGCAGGGAAAACAACTAACATGGAAGCCTCCAGAAATACTAGTCAAATATTTAGGCGTAATGTTTGACACTAAATTAAACTGGAATTCTCATTTATCTTACATTCCCAGAATAGCTATTTCAAGCTGTGTCCATTGCTACAGAAGAAATCACAGCTTGGTCAGGAGTATTTAATATTGATCTACAAGTCTCTTATACGCCCCATAATTTCTTACGCTGCTCCTGTATGGGGTACACATTCATCGACTTCAGGTTATACAAAACAAATTTCTCCGCAGTATTACAAAGGCTCCATGGTTCATTTGAAATGATCAACTCCATCAGGAACTTGGTATTCTTCCCATACATCTGTACTTCAAATTGATATGAAAGACATTCTTCGTTAGATTATCCGAAGTACCAGGCGATGTACCCTATAACATTGGACGACGAAACTGCCTCAAGACATCCTAATCAGTGATTCAGAAGATAGGGACTTTTCACACTAATTCAAAGTATATTCTCTATTTTTCTCATAACACCACTGATCATAATCTAGCCTTGCATATCTATCCTCCCTCTTCAATTGTTATACATCTTATTTAATATTATTGTATGTGTTAGTTAACCTGTCATATACTTTGTCCTTTACTATCTTTCATTGAAATGGTTCTTAATTGTTTTCTGTTTATTTATATTATAAATTTGTACCTATTGTGTATGTTAGAAGACAGTAATTCCTTAGTTGTTAATTTTTATGTAGTGCTTTTGTAATTTATCAATGGTTTATATAGCAATACTGATGATCAGCCTAATAATAAATTTAAAAAAGAACATTAGGATTTGATTTTCTTTTAAACTCTATGCAGTTGTTGTTATGCACTCACGATAATGATTACATCAATACCTTCCTCAGCAGTTCATGGAGAGAAAGAGACTACATTTGCAGGTTATGACAGTGGATTACTCACAACATGAAACCAACTTCTGTAAAAAGAAAATGGTGTACCACAACGTTTCTTGCTTGCTTCCTTCAGCAGCGCAAGGAGCCGAAAGTGAATGGAATAGAAAAGAATGAGAAAGTGCTTCTCTTTTAGGAGAGAAATGCGCCGCAAAGAAGAGTCACTTCCAGATGTGGTTTACAAGGAAAGAAGAAATCACCCTTCAAGTGCCTCCTCATGGGCCGGGAGAGAGAAACGGAACGGTTTGCAAACTCAAGTGTCAACTCTAAGGCTTTCCGTAATCACGCAGTAATCCAACAAACTCTTTATTTATTTTTGTTTACATTTCTTGAATATGAGTTGCTTCAGCTGAACGTATATTCTCTCATCTTTACCATATAGCTATAGGAATTAGCAAAAATATTGCACTTAAGCTAAAGGAATTGGCGTATCTTGATGCCCTGATGTTCTTTGAATTAAGGGGAAAGAATGTTTTCTGAAAACGATTCGTGTCTGTGTATCATAGCTCCATAATGCAAAATCAATTAAATACCAAGCTTAGTTTTGAATCTTCCTAGGAAGCCACTAGCATAAAACTTCTTTCCAATGGGAAAATGTTTATTTCTGATTTTAGAGAATGGCAACAATAATTCTGTTCTGAACAACATATAATTAACGTACCTTCAAAATATATATATATATATATATATATATATATATATATATATATATATATATATATATATATATATATATATATAGGGATATATTGAATTTTGTGCACATTCATTCTTTATAAGAAAGCTTTTGTATAACTACTGCAGGTTAGTTATGAAGAAAATCTTCCTACATAAACGCTTCAGATGTCTTTAAGAACATCGGGACGGTTTTCAACTTAAGTTATTTAACTCAAAATTAAAACATTTGTTGTAAATAAGGAAAGAAGTGAGTGCAGCAGAACTCGGATCCTCAGATCAAATATATTACAGATAACACAATTAACTATTTTAATTGTGGACCAGGGCCGTGACCAAGCGGTTACCAAGTCGGAGGGTGAGAGGTAGAGGTTAGTACTCCCATGATAAATAAAAAAATCGAAGGTAGTCAACCTCACTTCAATTATTCCATAAAAGCAAACCAATTCACAGGCAAATTTAAGCAATATTAGTACATTTCGATTATCATGAGTGTATTACAAATGCATTGGACGTAAATAAAAATCTAGTAAATATTTAAGAAGGGTAAAACCTTCAAAAATATTTTAGAGAGGTGCTGAAGCGTGATTGAAAATAAATCTCGCAAAATTGAGTATTACTATTTCATGAATTTAAAGGCTGAAGGGTAATAAATTGTAACCATATCTGGGAGTTTTATATTGTGTATATATGAGTAACTTAAGTTAAAAATATAGAATAAAAATGTAATGCACTTTGAAATTTTAGGCATGTGTAAATAATTTTATTTACGACAATCGCTTCTTAAGAATATTTCATACGATGCAGACTTCGTGGAATTTCATAAATTTACCATTTAGAATAACCCAAAGCAAATAAGAGTAATGAAATATGTTCTAAGTATATCTATCTTTCGAATGATTATATAGTTTACAGAATACATACTATATATATATATATACCATATCGATACTTGCGATACCTCGATGCTCGACACCTCGATAGCACGATTAGAAAAGTCGCTAGATTTCGATACTTCGGTGGCGATTCCGCACTATAAATCACAAAATATTATGGCCGCTATCTGCACAGCAATTTTATGCAAGAAAATAATATTCTTTGAAATTCAGTGAAAGTTATTAGCTGCCTAGAAGGAATCTCTGTGTATCTCAATGAAGATTTGTCACTTCCTGTACATTTGTCACATAGTTCCCCAAAATTTGTAGAGAGCTGTTCAATAAAGAATGAACACAATTTTTCTTTGACATCGTAACCTTTACTCTCCTTATAATTTTGATGGTCCTTCTCAAAATAGTCTCCCCTGAATGCGATGCACTTGTCTCAGCATTTCTGCCAGTCTTCAAAGACATGCTAGAAACAGAATTTGAGAGATCCTTCAAAATCGCCTCCGCAACCATCACTACTGCTTCTGATGATGGATAATATCTCCCACGAAGCCGTTTCTTCATGTTAGGGAATAGAAAAAACTCACATGGGAGCAGATCCGGACTATATGGAGGGTGAGGGATGTACTTCACGTTGATTTTTGCAATGTATTCAGCAACAACATTGGCAATATGCGTCCGCGCGTTATCGTGGTGCACCATTAACCTGTTTCACGGAAATGTGGTCTTTTGCGCCTGATATAGACTTGCAATGTTTTCAGGACATCCCTGAAGTATTGTCCAGTTACTGATATGTGAGCGGGTACAACATGCTGATAAATCATTCCATGAATATCAAAGAATGAGATGACCATAACTTTCGCAGCAGAAGCAACCACTTTTGCTTTTTTAGGGGTTGGTGATGGACATTTCCACATTGAGCTTTGCTCTTTGCTCTCAGAAACAAAATGATGTAGCCAAGTTTCATTAGCAGTGATTACGTTTGAAAGAAACTCCGGATCTTCCTCTAACATCAACTTTAACTGCATGCAGAGCTGCATGCGAATGTCTTTTTGTTCGGGAATCAACTGTCTTGGAACACATCGCGCACAAACACGTCTCATGTGTAACGTTTTAGTCACCAACGTGTGGGTGGCACCCAATGAAATGTTTAGTATTTCAAAAAGTGGTGTTAAGGTAATTCGTCGATCCACTCTCACAATGACAGCAGCAGTGTTGATGTTTTCTTCCGTAAGAGCAGTAACTGGAACACCGGGTACATCTTCCATTAAATTTGATTGTCCCCCCTTTTTAAACATTTAAATCACCTTCGAGCTGTGCTGTAGGAAAGAACAGACTCTCCATAGACCTCCTGTAACATTGTATAGGCCTCAACTGAAGATTTGTTGAGACGAAAGCAGAATTTCAAAGATACATATTGTTTCTCGCGTGTTACGTCCATTGTAGCGGTAGGCGATACTGAACATGTCTGAACTTATCTGGTTCTCACAGGTGGGGACCAGGAGTACAAACAATGAAACTACTACGGCGTGTTTGTTTCACATTAAGCTAACAGAATATAATATGATTGAATTCTGGTGCGAAAAATTGACTGTAACAAATTATGATCATTCGTTATTGAACAGCTCTCGTATTTTGTACTGAAACTACAAGTAGAATTATGTTAACGATTAACAGAGTTTAGGGTATCGTGTCAAATATCGTTTTTAGGAATGGAGAATCGAGAAAAGCTGGTATCGATCCATCCATAGGAAATAACAGTACGATAATTTCAGCAACTGTTTGTTTCCAATAATATGAAATAGATAAAGGAATATAATATTTTGTGCAAGAGTAGAACACGTTAGGCGGGTTTGAGGGATCGGACATTTTAATCTTTGCTAAAAAATTAATATTCGTATCACTGCGTGTTATAACTACGTCACTCAATTGCTGCAGAGGTAGTCTACCGTGAAAACAAATCTGGCACAATGTTTGTCGCAGTACTGTAAATAAATGAATTACTTGGAGTGTAAATCGCATACTTAATGACGCAAAGAAACGTTTTCGAGTCAGCTTGTGTCCGCGAGAGATGTATAAAATGGAGAGGAAAATCTTGCAGATGTCACGTCCGGTTTTGGTTGGACTGGATGCTGGCAGAGACAAGCGACAATATTAACCCCTTTCCTCATGCTCCATTCCATTCAGCTACAATCCCCACTCCGGAGACAAACTGTCTTTAACTCGTTCAAATTTACAATTCTATTCCCCTCGTTTTTTCGGCTCTAGCGCTGATCTGTCGCTCTTCCCCCAACTTCCCTCAATTGTCGTAAACTTTTGCCACTTGAAGCATCACTTCAGAAATATCTTTCCTAGTACAGCTACAGCCAAAAGTTTCAGCGATGCTGCTACGTCCAGAGAGGAACTAAGCTCATAGTGTTTTCGCCTCCAGAATTATTCTTCCTGATGAAAGAAACTGAGAAACTACAGACGTGTGCAAATTTTTAGACTCATTCAGGGCTTTTTTACTTTGCTTCAGTTTAACATTCAAAATAATAGTTATTCACCGCCTTATCCTATTTCAATTTGTCGTCATTCTTTTCCTTGCTATAATACGACGGCTGTTCAATAAAGAATGATCATAACTTTTTTACGGTCATAATGTTTCGTACTAAAATTCAAACTTATTACATTCTATTATCTTAATGTGAAACAAACACGCCGTAGTAGTTTCATTGTTGGTACTCCCGGTTCCCGCCTGTGAGAACGAGGTAAGTTTAGACATCTTCACTATTGTCTACCGCTGCAATGGAGGTAACACGCGAGGAACAATATGCGGATTTGAAATTCTCTTTCGTTTCAACAAATTTTCAGCTCAGGCCTATACAATGTTACAGGAGGCCTATGGAGAGTCTGTTCTTCCCTACAGCACAGCTCGAAGGTGGTTTAAAATATGTAAAGAGGGGAGACATATTTCAAAGGAAGGTGGGCCCGGTGCTCCAGTTACTGCTCTTATGGAATAAAACATCAACACTGCTGCTGCCATTGTGACAGAGGATCGACGAATTCCCTTAAGATCACTTTCTGAAATCCTGAACATTTCATTAGGTGCCACTTCACCTTGGTGACAGAAACATTACACATGAGACGTGTTTGTGCGCGATGAGTTCCAATACTCTTGATTCCCGAACAAAAGGAGATTCGCATGCAGGCCTGCATGCAGTTAAAGTTGATGTTAGAGGAAGATCAGGAGTTTCTTTCAAACGTAATCACTGCTGATGAAACCTGGCTACATCATTTTCATCCTGAGAGCAAACAGCAAAGCTCAGTGTGGAAATCTCCTTCATCAGCAACTCTCAAAAAACAAAAGTGGTTGCTTCTGCTGGGAACGTTATGGTCATCTCATTCTTTGATATTTATGGAATGGTTTACCAGCATGTTGTACCTGCACACACATCAGTAACTGGACAATACTACACGGATGTCCTGAAAACATTGCAAGTCTTTATCAGGTGCAAAAGACCACATTTCCGTTAAGCAGGCTGGATGCTGCACCACGATAATGCACAGCCGCATATTGCCAATGTTATTGCTGAATATCTTGCAAACATCAACGTGAAGTGCATCCCTCACCCTCCCTATTGTCCGGATTTAGCCCCATGTGACTGTTTTCTGTTGCCTAACTTGAAGAAACGCTTTCGTGGGAGGCACTATCCATCATCAGAAGCAGCGGTGAAGACTGCGGAGGCGATTTTGAAGGATCTCTCAAAAAACGGTTTGTAGCATGTCTCTGAAGACTGGCAGAAACGCTGGGACAAGTGCATCGCATTCAGGGGAGACTATTTTGAGAAGGACTATCATAATTATGAGGGTGAGTAAAGGTACTTTGTCAAAAACAAATTGTGAACATTTTTTATTGTGCAGCTCTTCTACTTTTTTCAAATAGCATGTCGTTTTTAATTTTTTATATTCTATATTTTCTTTATTATATTTTAAATCTCTTAATTATTAAAATATGGCCAAACGACGAATATGGAATTTCGAAGACATCACATAGCAATCAGAAGTGCTCTTAAGCATTTTGACGTAGTTTAAACTCTACTATACTCCCATATTCCCTTGCACCTACAAAATATTAGCAATAAATTAATTTGTTTAAATGTTATCTTGCTTAGCATGAGGTAGAGGAGGAAGTAATTGTAAAACCAGTTTGTATAGGAGTGAAATAACTACTGTGAGTGAAAGATATGAGACTTTTAAAAGGCACTCTCCATATCATATACTAAAACTAACACACATCTAATTAATATTAAATAAATAATGGTGTTTCCTCAATTGTTTTTCTTTGTAATTTACGTCCTTCAACGTTAAGTCATATCAGACGATAAATAATATTGGGGAAATGATGCTCAAATGAGTCCAGGGTACATGGAGCTTAGAGCTACCTGACATTTGTCTTTAAGGATAAGGGAAACCCCAGAAAAACCTTATACACGTAACTAGCCCTAACCGAGACCTCTTGAACGTGAGGCAGACACGCTACCATCTATGCTACTGAGGCGGGCGTTTTTCCTCAAATTATTTGGTGCTGCAGGAGAAATCAAATACGTAATTAAGCTACAGTTTACTTCACAAAGAGTTTCCTAAGAAACAAACAGGTATTTTTCCCCTTCAGATGTACCCTGATCCTTCTTTCATTTTGCTTTCTTTTTATATGTCTGGTATAACATTAAGTAGTTAAATTAAAATAATACATGATTATCAAACTTTTGATGAGTGGTTTAGAACTATGAAGTGTCTGAGCCCGCAGTAAATTTGAAAGTGTAGAATAGACTCATAAAATTAGCATTTCAAGTGTCCCCAAGCAGTAAAATTGCCAAGAATAACGTGCTAGTGAACACAAATATAAAGAAATGCCAGACGCCTTTGAACGAAGGGGCATTTTCCAACCTAATTCCCTGATAATGTTCCTCTATGTCGGATTTTCTCCTTATCTGCTGACCTTCTTTCGCTAGAAAGTCTGAGTTTGCTATAATAACTCTTCTACCATATAATAAAAATATGAAAGCCACCACTTTATACTCTAGTCTAAGCCAGCACAATTTTTTCTCAAAAAATAACCACGTCAAATGTTTGCTGTTCTCTTTGTCAGTGAGATTTTATGCGTTACATTTAGCCGTGTATTTGAGAGCATAATTGCCCTGTATTAGAACTAAAATAACTTAAGGGGAATATCTCATGAATTATGGATGCCTGCCAACTTGTATGCATCCAGAGCTTTGCACTCAAAACTACACCTTTAATAATAAGTTGAATTTTATCTTTCAGAGAGTAGTAGAGATGTTTAGCTATAATTAACGATAGATCTATATAGCTGGAGCCATGGTTTGGCGTACTACTAACTTGTGATAATTGATCACAGTGTCTCGTACTACTGCAAAAACTTGGTAAAACAAATCTGAGTCACTGAAATGTATCTTTTTATGGTAATTCCTAAAATTCTAAGAAGCTTAAAATAAGATCTGAAGCTTTCCTGGCGACGAATAAGCTCAAGTTGTTCTCGGGAAGCAAGCCAGATGAAAGGACGATTAGAAATCAACGTTTCGGCAGTGTGCATCTCTCCCACCATCTGCATATATATTGAATGTTATAACCACAAATGAACTACTTACTGGATATAACACAAATATAATCAAAGACAAAACACTATCAAAATTCGCATTGCTTAAAAAGAGACTGTTTTCAGTCAATTAAATGCCAGGTCAGGAGATGGCGTGAGTATAGAAAATTAATTGTGTCAAATAAACGTAACTACTTAACTTGATTAACAAGCTGTATAGATATGTGCTTCTTAAGTCGACGGATTTCCATTTCCAGCATCACGATTAGGCGTGTTCCTCTCGGAGGGAATGGCCAAAGCCTCCTTTATTCTCCGCTCCCAGTAAATGTTGCATTTTGCCAAGATAGTCGTCTCCCGAAAGTTGGTTCTATGGTTGTTATCAAAACAATGCTCTGAAAGTCCAAGCTTCTCAGGTTGCATTAAACTAATGCTTCCTTCATGTTCGATTGTTCTGTAAACGATGGTCCTTCCGGTTTGTCCTATATACGATGTCCCACATACACAGGGAATGCGGTACACTCCCGGAACTTGGAAGTCCACTTTGCCTTTCACTGGTCTCAACAGATGTTGAGTCTTCGGAAGTGGCTTGTGGATGGTCCTGTATCTGGCGAGAATTCTGATGATTCTGCCGGATAGGTTGCCGGTAAACGGGATGTAGGCTGTAGCGGCAGGCTTATCTGACGCTTGCTGTATTACAAGTTTCTATTTCCCAACTTTGGTGATGGAGGCTGCTGATTCAGCCGGATAGATTGCCGGTAAACGGGATGCAGACTGTAGCGGTAAGCTTATCTGACGCTTGCTGTATAACAAATTTCCCTTTCCTATCTTTGGTGATCGAGGCTGCTGATTCTGCCGGATAGGTTGCCGGTAAAGAGAATGCAGACTGTAGCGGTAGGCTTATCTGACGCTTGCTGCATTACAGGTTTCCCTTTCCTAGCTCTGGTGATCGAGGCTGCTGATTCTGCCGGATAGATTGCCGGTAAATGTGATGCAGACTGTAGCGGTAGGCTTATCTGACACTTGCTGTATTACAGGTTTCCCTTTCCTAACTTTGGTGATCGAGGCTGCTGATTCTGCCGGATAGATTGCCGGTAAATGTGATGCAGACTGTAGCGGTAGGCTTATCTGACGCTTGCTGTATTACAGGTTTCCCTTTCCTAGATTTGGTGATCGAGGCTGCTGATTCTGCCGGATAGATTGCCGGTAAATGTGATGCAGATTGTAGCGGTAGGCTTATCTGACGCTTGCTGTATTACAGGTTTCCCTTTGCTAGCTTTGGTGATCGAGGCTGCTGATTCTGCCGGACAGATTGCCGGTAAACGGGATGCAGGCTGTAGCGGTAGGCTTATCTGACGCTTGCTGCATTACAGGTTTCCCTTTCCTAGCTTTGGTGATCGAGGCTGCTGATTCTGCCGGATATATTGTCGGTAAACGGGATGCAGGCTGTAGCGGTAGGCTTATCTGACGCTTGCTGTATTACAGGTTTCCCTTTCCTAGCTTTGGTGATCGAGGCTGCTGATTCTGCCGGATAGATTGCCGGTAAACGGGATGCAGGCTGTAGCGGTAGGCTTATCTGACGCTTGCTGCATTACAGGTTTCCCTTTCCTAGCTTTGGTGATCGAGGCTGCTGATTCTGCCGGATATATTGTCGGTAAACGGGATGCAGGCTGTAGCGGTAGGCTTATCTGACGCTTGCTGTATTACAGGTTTCCCTTTCCTAGCTTTGGTGATCGAGGCTGCTGATTCTGCCGGATAGATTGCCGGTAAACGGGATGCAGGCTGTAGCGGTAGGCTTATCTGACGCTTGCTGTATTACAGGTTTCCCTTTCCTAGCTTTGGTGACCGAGGCTGCTGATTCTGCCCGATAGATTGCCGGTAAACGGGATGCAGGCTGTAGCGGTAGGCTTATCTGACGCTTGCTGTATTACAGGTTTCCCTTTCCTAGCTTTGGTGATCGAGGCTGCTGATTCTGCCGGATAGATTGCCGGTAAACGGGATGCAGGCTGTAGCGGTAGGCTTATCTGACGCTTGCTGTATTACAGGTTTCCGTTTCCTAGCTTTGGTGACCGAGGCTGCTGATTCTGCCGGATAGATTGTCGGTAAACGGGATGCAGGCTGTAGCGGTAGGCTTATCTGACACTTGCTGCATTACAGGTTTCCTTTTCCTAGCTTTGGTGATCGAGGCTACTGATTCTGCCGGATAGGTTACCGGTAAACGGGATGTAGGCTGTAGCGATAGGCTTATCTGACGCTTGCTGTATTACAGGTTTCCCTTTCTTACCTTTGATGATCGAGGCTGCTGATTCTGTCGGATAGATTGCCGGTAAACGGGATGCAGGCTGTAGCGGTAGGCTTATCTGACGCTTGCTGTATTACAGGTTTCCGTTTCCTAGCATTGGTGATCGAGGCTACTGATTCTGCCGGATTGATTGCGGTAAACGGGATGCAGACTGTGGCGGTAGGCTTATCTGACGCTTGCTGCATTACAAGTTTCTATTTCCTAACTTTGGTGATCTGGCTACTGATTCTGCCGGATAGGTTGCCGGTAAATGGGATGCAGACTGTGGCGGTAGGCTTATCTGACGCTTGCTGTATTACAGGTTTCCCTTTCCTAGCTTTGGTGATCGAGGCTACTGATTCTACCGGATAGATTGCCGGTAAACGGGATGCAGGCTGTAGCAGTAGGCTTATCTGACGCTTGCTGTATTACAAGTTTCCCTTTCCTAACTTTGGTGATCGAGGCTGCTGATTCTGTCGGATAGATTGCCGGTAAAGGGGATGTAGGCTGTAGCAGTAGGCTTATCTGACGCTTGGTGTATTACAGGTTTCCCTTTCTTAGCTTTGGTAATCCTGAACTGGCATGTAGTTTACTGAAAACAGTCTTTTGTTCAGTGTTTTTTCTTTGTTTATATTTGTGTTATAATCCAGTGTCCTGATGATGGGAGAGATGCACACTGCCGAAAAGTCGATTTCTAATCGTCTTTTCATCTGGCTTGCTTCCCGAGAACAACTTGAGCATCGAAGAAGTTATTTCTCATCACATCAGATCCTTCTTTGTGGAATTTTGATCTATATGCCTCAACAGCCTAACAGTTTATAGCTGTCTCTCCAAGGGCCTGACCTTTAAGCTAATGGTTTTCTGGCCAAATGAATTTACTACTACCCTAAATGACTACAGTTTTAGTTGCACATAATGAACTGTGGATTACACTATCAAATGCTGTTAACAAATCAAAGCTGAGAGATTATAAATAGCACAAAGCTGTCGACTTTTGTTGTTATTTTTCATAGATACATTGTCACTTCACAAAGGATGACAAGTCTCGCAGGGGGAACTTCGGCACGAGATGCGTGTGTCCGAACTAAGAATTGACGATCGCAGCGGGCAGGGTTTCCAACAATTCAATATTTAAAAAGAATAAGCTTTTATGGGAATAGTTTTAAAGGGATCAGTAGCGAGAATAAAATGAATTCAACATGTAATTTAGTTGATCCATATAAACCTGAACCATTTCAATAGGCCATTAACCTTTGAACCAATAACACACGTACAACTTGGGAGAATATAGGTAATATACAAGTGGCAGATTACATTACACTATTTACATCTCAGAGAAAATGTTGCAAGTGACCTCCACCAGCATCTATACATGTTTGTACCCGTCTTACCATATTCTCCGAAGTTTCACGGAGATGATATTGAATTGAGAGAAGCTTATTTCCAACAAGATGGAGCAGCGTGCCATACATCTAATGACACCATGGAATTTGTAAGCAGTTTCTTTGATAATCAAATAATCTAAACGTCTGTGCCCCCCCCCCCCACAACCCCAGACCTAACCTTACCAGATTTTTTCTTGTGGAGGTATCTGAAAATAGAGTATACAAGAATATGCCATGGACAATTTACGCTCTTAAGGAATCCATTGTAATCGAAATAAGTAACATTGGCGAGGATACTCGCCGTAAAAGTTCAGAGAATATGGTGAGACGAGTACAAACATGTATAGATGCAGCTGAAGGACACTTCCAACATTTTCTCTGAGATGTAAATAGTGTAATGTAATCTCCCAATTGTGTATTATATTCTCCCAAAGTTACACGTGTGTCCTATTATTAATTCAAACGTTATGGCCTATTGAAATGGTTCAGATCTATATGGATCACACTGTATTTCATGAATCATTAATTAATGCACAAAAATAATTTTTATTGTTACTGTAAAATTTGAAAGCAACGGAAGCCTTTAGTCACTTTTCATTGTTCTATATTCTGCTGTAAGTTTTCGATTTGTGTTCCGGAGTGACCGCCTTCCCCATCTTCCTCTTCCCCTTTTCCCTTTTCCATATTCGTTGGACCAGATCGTCTCCGATTCCGATACAATTCGCGTTTGGAAAATAAATGTTCGTTGCTTCTTTCTTCTCTTCAGGTTTATGTATTTTTGTAAGGCCCCTTTGGGGAAAATCCTCTCTCTGCGGATAATTTATTAAACAGTCTCTGGAGAGTCGCAGTTTGAAAGCACATGCAGAATACCTTCGTTTTAAGAAAGGAAAAGCTCTTGCCGTGGTTCATAATACTCTTGTTATTTTTTCTCCAAGTATGTACTTATTTTGGAAACAAATGGCAACTCTTTATACCGTCTTTCAGTTTTCTTTATTATTATTCATCTAAATCTTTGAATCCATAATAATACATTATATAGTAAAGGGCGTTAACCCTAAAAGGGCTTAAAATTGTAAGGTAAATGCTATCCCAAAAGATTATATTTCCATCCAATTCAGTAAAAGTTTGACAGAACAGGTTTTATTACATTTTGCATGAAAGGTACATTTGGAATCCCAAATATAGAGGAGAAGCGATAGTCAAAGAGCTTAAGAGACATTCCCTATGTAATGACTTAGAAATTACGTTCTCTTTGAATAATCGTGTAGATGGCGAAAATAACACAGAGTTAATGACTTCCCGTTTGAGAATACTATAATAATTTTAAAACTAAAACCGACAGGATCGAGGAATATGTTGGAAAGAATGAAATAAAAAGAAATGAAAGGAAATAAAGAAACCTGTAAATACCCTGGGGGCAAAGACCTCCGATTGCGCAGGGAGTAATATTTGAAAAGTTCATTAAGGTTGCAACTCCTAAGAGCCTTGTGCAGCTTCAGCGCTCCCATAACGGCGTACATTCGTGTGCTTAGTACTGTCAGTGTTTACTTCAAACACTTCTTATATACCCATTGTTGTACATATTTAGCTATGCTAAACGCAAACTTTTAGTTTATAGCACCTTATTATAGTCTTCCATATAGTTATGTTCTTAGCTTGTATTGACCACTGTTTCCCTGCTATCTTTTGAAGCCATTGCTCATCTCATCTTTGGTCTCCCTGTGGTTCGACGTCCTATTTTATAGCACCTTATTATAGTCTTCCATATAGTTATGTTCTTAGCTTGTATTGACCACTGTTTCCCTGCTATTTTTTGAAGCCATTGCCCATCTCATCTTTGGTCTCCCTGTGGTTCGACGTCCTATTCTGGAGTCCCCAGTAGTCATTCGTTGCATCCATATCAGGTGGTGCATTCTGCGACATGCCTTCTCCATTTTCATTCAAGTTGTTGCGCCCGTGAAACCACGTTCATCATGCCTGTATTACTCCTGACTTCCACGTTTGTCATCCTGCCCTTCCGTGTCACTTGTAATACAAGTATTTTCGGCTCCATTTTGTGCTGACAGATTTGCAGCATAGTACTCTTTTTTTTATCAAAGACCAATTTTGGCATCCAACACTGGTCGTACATAGGTTTCGATGACCTCCTTCTTTATGCTTAGTGTTTGGAACTACCATCAAGGATGAACTTGATACTCCAATACTTCTTCCATGCCTGGTTGATGAGCCTTTATATTTACATTCACGATAACACGTGTGCTGATCAAAATAGACAGACTGATTTTTTTCACAGATGTTTATTAATGTAATTCAATGTTTGCATGATCTATTTCAAATAAGTCACCTCCTACTTCAATTAAATTTTTATAGCGCCTCTGTCAGTCCTTGAACACATGCTGCAGACCATTCTTTGTTAGGTCCTTGAGAATCGCCTCACTTACCTTGAGCACTACTTCAGAGTTCTCAAATCAAATACCCATAAGTTTTGCCTTTAGTGATGGGAATATAAGATCAACAGGGTGCAAGATCGGGGCTATAAGGTGGATGTGGTACACAGGTAATGTTGAATCGAGCCAGAAACTGCATTACTGCGTTTGCAACGTGAGGCCATGCATTGTCGTGATGAAGTCGTCACCCAGTCCGAGAAAGCTCTGGTCGTTTCTTTGCAATGTGCTTCTTCAGTGTAGCCAATACTGACGTGTAGTATGCTGCTGTAACAGTATTTGAGGGGAATTACATGATGGTAAATCATTCCATTGCAGTCAAAAAATGTGTTCACCATCACATTCCCTGCAAATGGAACAACTTTTGCCTTTTTTAGTGTTGGAAAACCTGGCGATTTCCACACTGTACTGGCTTGTTTTCCTTCAGGAGCATAATGATGCAGCCATGACTCAACCGGTGACAATCCATTTAAAATCCTTCCCCTGCATCAGCAAAGAGACGCAGCACCTCACGGCTTGTCTCCATTCGTACAGCCTTTTGTTCGGGAGTCAACAGATGTGGCACCCAACGAACAGAAACTCGGGTCATATGGAGATGGTCGTGCATAATTGTAAACACACTGCCATATGTCATTCTCAACACTTCACTTAGGTTACGCAATGTTATGTCGGACAATCACAGCAGCTGTGTTGATGTTGACTTCAGTCACAGCAGAAGCCGAAACAACACGCCCACCTTGCTTAACACTGACAAGTCAGCCTTCTTTGTAGTCCTTGAACCATCTAAACACTGATGCTTCTTCACTGTACGCTTGCTTCAGCTTTTCATGTTTCAGTGACTGTGGTTTAAACGAAAACAAAATTTGATTGCGCTGTACTGCTCCTCTCACTTCACCTCCACTGTCTGGTATGCGAAATGCACGTAGGGTATACAAAATAGGGCATTATTACCAACTTACATACACGAGAGTGCTGCCGCCTACCGACATTATACATAAAAAACCGCCCTTTTCAAATATTTGTGTTACAGATACGAAACTATCACGGAAGCTACAGGAAAAAAATCAGTGTCAGTCATTGTTGATCAGACCTCGTAGTTAATATAAATTTTAGGTTGTAATGATATTTAAAGTGTTATGCGGCAAGATTTTGTTAGGATTCTGCGGTTAGTTCAAAAAATTCCTAATAAACATGCCTATATAGAGGCTATTTCAAAAACAATTCAAGATATACCCTTCATTTTTCAGGAAAATATCTTAAACATAAAATTTTAACGTTTTTTTTTTTTTTTTTTTTTTAGAAAATAACTAAAATGCCCTAAATTTCTATGCAAATCTTTGTATTGTATCCTTGATTATGCTGAATATAAATTAACAATTTGGTATTCAAGGAATTTACTGTAATGGAGAGTTTCCTAACAAGCGTCAAAAATGTTTGAACAACAAAGGAAGACAGTTTCAACATCTCCTTGCATCACAACTGTAAAAAGTGTATTTTTTATGAATTTATGTTGCGTGTGTTAGAAATACCTTGCGCAAAAATTGTACTGCATTTGTTGCAAACTTGCTATTCCCCGCACCACCAAGACGAGAAACAGCCTTGTTGACCGGTCACACGTTCATGGCTCACCCGATATTTATGACGTAACAAGTGTTTATACTTTTAGAATTAGAAATATGATCTTACTATTTCATATTGTATCTTATTCAAAACCTATTACTATATATTTTAAAGGGAAAAGCTATATTGAAAATAAAGACGTACAACACCACTAGCTTTATCAATCATTAAATTTCCATTTTAACTCCAGTAATGACAACAAATTTCCACAAATTTCGGGGGTAGCTATGGGTAGTCCCCTTTCACCCTTTCTTGCTGATCTATTTATGAGTTTTTTTTTAAATAGAAGTCACTAAAGCTTTTCCTTCAATTTTTAAAATATTGTATAGATACGTAGATGACATTTTTGCTATAGTTCCTGAAAGATATATAGATGATGCTTTAAAAATTCTAAATTCACAGGATAAAGCTATCAAGTTCACAATAGAAATTGAAAGCAATGGTTACATCTCCTTTCTAGATCACAAGATAATTAAAAATAACAATAAATTAAATTTTGGCATCTATAGAAAGTCAACTCACACGGATAATGATATAAAAAATAAAAGTTTTAACCCTATGTCACACAAATTTGCTGTTTTAATAGTTTGATTTACAGATTGGTAAACATACCTCTAAACTAAGAAGAATTTAATGCGGAATATAAACATATTATAATCACTGCTTTAAATAACGGTTTTAATAAAGATTTTATAATCAGAAGAGTAGAAAAATTTAAATATCAAAAAATGTTAATGATGTTTCCACTCTTAAAAAATTTAAAAAAAATTATATTTTCAAAAAATTTACTTATCATCCATGGGCAAATAAAAAGTTGCAAAAAATTTTCAAGGAAGTGGGTATAATACTAGCACCTCATAATTACAGTATAAAGAATTTACTACAGTTTTCTAAAAAAGACAAAATTTGAGACAACAAAAAATATGGTATTTATCAAGTTAACTGTTTAGAATGCGATAAGATCTATATTGGTAGAACCAAACGTAATTTAGAAACCAGAGCGAAGGAACATTTTAGAAATATTAAATATAAACAGACAGAGAAATCGGCAGTGGCTGATCATTTTTGGCCATGTAATCATGAAGTAAGTATGGAAGTTGAGTTGTTGAAACAATTGAAAGAACCGATAGATTGAATGGTTTGGGAGAAGATATTTATTTTGAAAAATAAGGATCGTGTAATGAACTTTGATATCCCTCTAATAGACGTCATCAATAAATTTGTGTTGTCCCCGATAGATGGCAGTTAGATAAGGAGCTATTCTTCAAACTCCGGTAGTGGTCAAGGTTAGTTAGTCAGTCAGTCAGTTAGGGTGTGAGTGTCAAGATGAGTGGTTGAGGATGAAGCAGATGTTTTGCTTTGAAAGCGGTCCCAGAATTTAAATAAGGTAAGTAAATAGTGAAGTTGTGTTACCAGTGTTTAATTATGATTAATAACCTAGTTTACTTCACAGTCAGCAGATTAATTTTTTACATATTTTTGAGTTCTCATTTTGTCTATGCTTTTATCGACACAGGAATTCTCCATGGATTTCTTACAATTGTTATAAACCAACCTTTTCTTTAAGGATGTTCTTAGGTTGCTAGACAAATGCAACTGGAGTAGCGAGGAGGGTTTTAAGAAACACCGGATCTAGCTGTGAATTTCAATTACTCTTCTGTGGCCGCAGCACTGTCTTGATGAATTAAATTTCTATCCTCTGTATTCTTCCTTCCATAGCAAGTGAGGCGTAATGATGCATACCGTTCTTCTATTATTCTTTGACCTCTTTTCAGGTAGTCAACGTTTAGAGTTCTTCTAGCAGCTTTGGAACTACAATCATGATATTCTATGCTGAAGCACTCAAAGTAGAAGTAACCCACAACGCGAAGTTTTCAGTATTTAGCTATCCCTTTCACATAAAAATATCATGTTATTTAAAATTAAAAATTGCAAGTTCACAATAATTCTAAAATAAGAATGAACATATTAAAATGGAATACGTGCTTAACCAAATTCTTTTAATTTTCATAACTTTTGTGCCTACTGAAAATCCGGCTAGGAAACATAACCTTATTTAGAAATTATGAAGTGCTACACCCGCATGAATTTCTCTATCCCGGATCGTTTATCACTTTCTCTATTAGGTAGAGTAAGCAGGTAAATTGCTGTGCTGCATCAATATTTTTATGATTCCATTTCATTAAAAATGGTCCGAACACGGCTATTCAAAATATATTTCAAGCATTTCTTCCAAATTAAAAAAAAAGTAGTACCATAAATCCAACACAGGTAGAAGTTCCGATCACGGCCGCATTGGCGCTGTAGCTTGCCATGTTCATTGTAGTAAAATGGGAGCACAGCAGGAAAAAGCATGTTGTGTGCTACAAATTCAAAACTAAGTCCATTATTGGAATTCAAATTTACTGAAAGTCTACATAAACCACCGCTTCAGAATAAACAGATTTACCAGTGTATTGAACATTCGTAGAAGATAGTGGCAACTGCAAACGGAAAAGCAAAGGACATCTACGCACTATGAATGAAAATTATCGAGTGCATTCCTATAGTTTGCGAAAGGGGCTGAGAAATATCTAGAACACCAGCAAAAATCTGCGCCGTGGCGTAGTGGGCTAGAGTGTTGTGTTTTCGTTCCCTGTCACGGAAAGCGCCTGAGAATGATCCTAACTTAGAGGTGCGGATCTTGAATCCCGGTTATGGGACCAGTATCCACTCAGCCTCCTGAGCAAGGTAGGCAGTCAACTCTCGTCTAGAAAGCTAACTTTGCGGATGGGACTGCCGTGATGCTGACCACATGTTCTCCGCGTAGCGATTGGATGGTCGCCCACCTTGCGTATGTAGGCGTGAGGTTGGTCAAAGGTTAAGTTAGTTACCAACGAATAAGGCACTTAAGATTCCCCAGCCACTTGTATGGCAAGTTCTGAAAATCCGTCTGCACCTGAACCGTTACACGATGCAGCTCTTGAATCTTGGCCACCAAGGTTTTCAGACTTCAGCCCCTGTGACTCACCTGTGGGGGTCACGTAAAAGATTAAGTTTTTACACAACCCTTCCAGGGATAGTTCTTGAAAATCTTCGACATACAAATTGTGGACACTGTAAATTCAATTAAGAGAGATTATTTAATTCTTGTGTGGCAAAATATGAGTCACCCTTTTGATATTTTTTTCACCTAATACACAGTGCACGTATTCACTCCATAAAGAGGACTGAAAATTGAAACTTTATCTTTCCAGGAAAGTTTGAATTGTGTCTCTATCTTTTGTAGTTTGATGCCCAATTTCACCAACAAATGTTAAGACTTAACACAAGTTTAACAATAGTTAAAACAAAAATTGCATTTCACCAACAAGTGTTAGCGTAACATTAATGTTAAGTCCTTAAGAATTGTAAATAGTCAAGATGGCGAGCATGAACTCAACTGTTGATGTCGATTTGCTATATTTAAGACCGTCTAAATGGCACTCATAGTAGAGGACGGCCTATGAGGAGAAATGATTTTGACCGAAGAAAAGTGTTTTACGGAGGTATAGACTGTCGAAACATGTTGCTATGAAGGTTACTGCGGAAGTACAAGAGAGGTTAGAACATGCATCGAAAGGAATATGGCAATCTCGCCTTTGCTTCAAGTATTAGTAACCTTGCGATTTTATAATTCACTGAATTATGTGCATAATACACTGTCCACCTGCCGTCTTGAAACGTTAAAGGCACTTGTTCTTCGCACCTAGTTTTAAATTTACGTAATGATGAGTTATATATACATCGAAAGAAATAAGCCGATCTCGCTTTGCTTCATGTATTAATAACTTTGCGATTTAACAATTCACTGAACTATGTGGATAATACATTGTTCACCTCTCGTCTTGAAACGTTTAAGGCACTTGTTCTTCGCACCTCGTTTTAAATTTACGTAACACAGACAAGTTGGTTGGTGCTTGTAGTAGTGACACGTGCATTTGAATTAAATTCGTTTCCAATATTTTCCCCGCGACATCTTTCTCTTTTACATTCAAAGCATCCGTCCTCTTATTTTCCACGATATCCTTACACTTCGTTACCATTTCAATTAACAATTCTTTCTCCGTCGATGAGAAATTTATCTCACGGCTTTGTTTATGATTTTGTTCATCCGCCATTTGTGGAGACGAAAATGAAAACAAAAGCGCATCGGAGTACGCTCAGAAAATCATCCATAGCCTTCTATATATGTGATATTTACAAGCTTATTGGCGTTAACACAGGTTTGTTAACATTTTAAGTAAACAGGTTGGTGAAATACAAGAAATTTAACATTAGTTTTAGCGTTGTGACAATTGTTACGTTACAATTGTTAACGTCGATTTTAACATATGTTGGTGAAATTGGGCATGAAAGAGTTAAAGCTTAGAAATATGTTCCTTCTTTTTGAATAGCGCTGTATATTAGAGTTTCCTGAATCCAAAACAGAAGTGTTTAGAAAAACTCATATGTGTGCCTTTGTAGTCTAACTAAAGGGCTAAAACTGTCTGTATCCACGTTTAGCCTCATAAGAATTGGGCACAAAGATTTCCAAGAAGATATTCCATTCCAAAGTTCCTTTCTGAATTTTGGGAAGTGGGATACCTTTTGAATTGAACTTTTGCACAACTGGTAAACCGAAAGATACTGTGACTTTGTGGGTTCGTAGAACTAAAAGTCCAACCTGCAGAATTTCAAATCGTTCTTTATTTCCGTAGAAATACGCTTCGTACACCTCTGATAACTCAAACACGTACGCAATCTTCCAGCCTGTCTGCACACATCCTACTAGCAACTGCACTCCTTGCGGCTCCTGCCAAAAAACTGACACACTGCACGCACATGCTCCTATTTATACGTGAGTCAGCGATTCTAGAGGTTTCTCCACAATGGAGAAGAAGTTATACGAGAGTAATGGCGGACTTTCGACGCAGCAGAAGGAGGGGAACGGAAGATCCAGCCACCTCCGTGGCTTCCCCTCTCTCCACCCCGTCACTCCTCCGCAGGCGCTAGCTCATTGGCGTAGGCGCAACTTTAACGCTATCTGTCTCTTTCCTGCCAGCCGGTTTTATCGTGCCTTAGACGATCGGGTGGCAATACACCAAAATTCAGGTCATCGAACAATGTAGAACTTCTTAAAGCAAACTGTATATAAAATAGCATGCTGTGGGGTTAACCACTTCGAGGACAGTTTTCGTTATTATTTTGAATGTTGGATTACTCATCTCTTCCTTAAATGGAAACTCATTCCTCCGCCCTTTCAAACCTTGTCGTGCATAAAGAAGGAACTTCAAATAGATCCCATTACGACTTGTCAATAATCTACTCTCCTTTAAGCATCTCTTTACCACAGAAGATATGTATTAAAACATTAACAATCTGCAATAGTTGCTTCAAATTGACTTTGAAGAAAATAGATATTTATTTATTTAATAATGTTATTTAAAGAAAGTTCGAGCATATTATACCTAAGTGGTCTGAAAGCTTCCCGACCTAATACATATACAAGACATTTTTTTCAGATTTATATTTTTCAACATAGTCTTCTTTTAACTCTACATACTTTTCACAGCAATGCTCCCATCTCTGTAACCCAACCAGATAGTGCTCGGGGTTTTTCAACATAGTCTCCGAGTAACTCTACACACTTCTCCCAGCGATGCTCCCATCTCTATAACCCGTCCAAATAGTACTCGGTGTTTTTCAACATAGTCTCCTTGTAACTCTACACACTTCTCTCAGTGATGCTCCCATCTCTGTAACCCGTCCAAATAGTACTCGGTGTTTTTCAACATAGTCTCCTTGTAACTCAACACACTTCTCCCAGCGATGCTCTCATCTCTGTAACCCTCGACGGGTGTTTTTCAACATAGTCTCCTTGTAACTCAACACACTTCTCCTAGCGATGCTCCCATCTCTGTAACCCTCGACGGGTGTTTTTCAACATAGTCTCCTTGTAACTCTACACACTTCTCCCAGCGATGCTCCCATCTCTGTAACCCTCGACGGGTGTTTTTCAACATAGTCTCCTTGTATCTCTACACACTTCTCCCAGCGATGCTCCCATTTCTGTAACCTGTCCAAACAATACTCGGCGTTTTTCAACATAGTCTCCTTGTAACTCTACTCACTTCTCCCAGCGATGCTCCTATCTCTGTAACCCTCGACGGGTGTTTTTCAACATAGTCTCCTTGTAACTCTACACACTTCTTCCAGCGATGCTCCCATTTCTGTAACCTGTCCAAATAGCACTCGGCGTTTTTCAACATAGTCTCCTTGTAACTCTACTCACTTCTCCCAGCGATGCTCCCATTTCTGTAACCTGTCCAAATAGTACTCGGCGATTTTCAACATAGTCTCCTTGTTACTCTACACACTTCCCCCAACGATACTCCCATCTCTGTAACCCGTCCAAACAGTACTCGGCGTTTTTCAACATATTCTCATTGTAACTCTGCACACTTCTCCCAGCGATACCCCCATCTCTGTTACCCGTCCAAACAGTACTCGGCGTTTTTCAACATAGTCTCCTTGTAACTCTACACACATCTCCCAGCCATGCTCCCATCTTTGTAACCCGTCCAAATAGTACTCGATATTTTTCAACATAGTCTCCTTGTAACTCCACACACTTCTTCCAGTGATGCTCCCATCTCTATAACCTGTCCAAATAGTGCTCGGCGTTTTTCCACAGTCTCCTTGTAACTCTACACACTTCTCCCAGCGATGCTACTATATCTATAACCCGTCCAAATAGTACTCGGCGTTTTTCAACATAGTCTCCTTGTAACTCTACACACTTCTCACAGCGATGTTTCCATCTCTGTAACACGCCCAAATAGTACTCGACGTTTTTCAACATAGTCTCCTTTAAACTCTACACTCTTCTCCCAGCGATGCTCTCATCTCTGAAACTCGTCCACATAGTACTCGGCGTTTTTCTCCATAAAATAATTGTTCAGGAAGGTGACTGACTCTTCAATTGACGAAAATCTCTGTCCTCCGAGCGCAATTTTCAGATGAGGGAACAAAAAAACTTGCTTGGGACTAGATCTGGTGAGTCAAGCAGTTCAAACTGTAATTCATGTATTTTCGCCATTTCAACAGCTGAGGGGTGAGGCGCTGCGTTTTCTTGGTGAAACAGGATTTTCTTTTCTGCAAATATGGCCGTGTTTCATCAAGTTCTGCCTTCAGCTTGTCAAGTAACGATGCGTAGTATGCTCCTGTAATGGGTTTTCCTTTTTAAGAATAATCGATTGAAATAACTCCATGATTATCCCAGAAAACAGACCCCTTCACTTTCCCACCCGTAAATAAAAAACGGTTTTTGCTTTCCCTGCAGCCAGTTTCCCCTTTGCAGTCCACTCTTTGGGCTGTATTTTTGTTTCGGGCGTATAATGGTGTGTAAGTTTCATCTACAGTAACCAATTGGCGCCAAAACCTGGATTTATTGCGCCTAAACTGCACCAACAGAGAGTAGGAAATGTTCATTCCAATATGCTTTTGGTCTAACGTGAGCAAACGCGGCACCCAAAGCGTGGAAAACTTTCTCAGGTCTAAATGTTGATTTAACACGTGACAAACACATTCTTTTGACATGTTCATAGCCTCTGCTATCTCTCTCACTTTAATTCGGCGGTCTTTTACCAGCATTTGGTGAACTTTGGCGATGTTTTCAACGATTGTTGCAGTTTTTGGACCTCCCGAACGTTCATCGTTTCCCAAGCTCTTACGTCCACGTTTAAATCTATCTCCCCAAAATTTCACAGTGGTAAATGATAGTGCAGTGTGATGGTGATGATACACAGAATCCAACTCATCTTTGATTTGCTTAGACCTGCTGCCTCTCAAAAACAAATATTTAATGACAGCTCGATACTCGAATTTGTGCATTTTCATAAATACACTCACATCAACTCACTCAAGCGACTGTTACTTGACAATGAGCGTCTAAGTGGCTGTAACTTTGGTGAGTAACTGTCAACAGATGAACAACGAAATTCACTAGATTTTGTTTACGAGAGCGGCTATCTTCATGTTGAGGTCGGAGACTTTTTAGACTACCTTCGTATTTATAATAGGCATATGAAAATTAAATTGTTAGAAATGAATAAGATGTGTATATGGAGGTATATGATTGTTATGCAAATACTTGCGCGTGCAATGAGAAGAGTAGGTTGAAAATGTGAATGTATTGGGGTGATAATTTAACTTGTGTTGATTAATTTTGTGTCAAATAATCAAATATTAAGTTTAAAATATCAGAGAAACGAAATACATAATCATTTTATATCGGAAAGTCAACCTGAGATTAAGAAAGGTATCTGAGACAACGGCCCCGCGATGAGGTTTTTCATGCTCGGCATTTGCAAATAATACCTCCTAAATTGATTACACCTTTGAGATTTTCAAATATTCTGTTTAAACAACAAAGTTTCCTTCAAATTCCTCCAAAAGTGGGCACTAAATTATAATCCCTTTCACTTGTCGCCGCAACGAAGCAACCAATGGTTTACCAACGTGCTGCAGATTAAAAAAATACTCTTCAAATCAAGAAAGGCGTATGAATGAAACCCGTCACATGTACTTTATGCTCTTGTCTATAAAAAGAGAACAGAGTGACCACATCCAACATCTGTGGCCACGCCGTGGCTCAGTGGTTAGACCGCTTGGCTCTCACCAAGGCGGACCGGGTTCGATCCCAGGCGACCGCAAAGGGAGATTTGTGGTGGACATCACGGCGCTGGGGCGGGTTTTCTCCAGGACATCCGGTTTCCCCCGCCATCTCATTCCACCGGTGCTCCATCTTCATCTTATGTATCATCAGTGTCACCGCCTGCGGTGCCGCATGTAGTAAAAGCGGGCGTTAAACTCTACACATCCAACATCTGACCTTCAGTTAAGCCAGCTGTAATATCCTAATAATGTTTTGACTAACAGCAAAGAAATATAAAAAAGAATTATTAATGACACAGAAAATGAAGCTAGTTACAGTGGAATAATAAATACTCGTATAATACAAATAAAATGTTTATTGATTATTTTATTTGTATTAGAACTATTAACACTAATTGTTATCCGGAATAACTGAAGCAAATAAAAGAATATTTTGGAAATTAATTGTTCTTTCACACTGGTCCTGTATAGGCTAAAGTATAGAACGATAGAGTCAGACTGAAAAATTTAATGCCAGGATTTGAACCACATATCTTGTGGTTTATTTCCAGCCGCTCTAACCATTGTGCTACTATGGCCAACGCGCCGACCTGACATTAAATCTCCAAGTGACTGGTGTTTTTTTTTCTTCGATAAACCACTTAGGAGTTTTCATAAATACATGAGACAACTACCTTAATGGCGACTTACAACATGTAAGTAATTTAAGGCCCGGGCTTTATAGTTTGAACCACTATTACGTCAATTAATGGAAATTAATTGTTCTATCAAACTGGCTGTGTAGGATAAAGTATGGAAAGACAGAGTCAGACTGAAAATTTCAATGCCATAGCCGGGATTTGAACCACGGATCTTCTGGCTGCCGTCCAGTCGTTCTAACCCTTGAGCTACTATGGACAACGCGTCAAAATAACATTAAATTGTTTAACTGACTCGTGTTTCTCCTGATATACCACTAGGAGTTCTCATAAACACATGAGACAACTACCTTAATGGCAACATACAACGTGTAAGTACTTTAAGGCCCGGGCTTTATAGTTAACCACTGTTAGGTCAATTAATGGCAATTAATTGTTCTTTCACAGTTGTAGGATGCATAATGAAAGAGTAGAGCCAGACTGAAAAATCCAATGCCATAGCCGGGATTTGAACCACGGATTTTCTGGTTTCCGTCCAGCCGGTCTAACCCTTGAGCTACTATGGCCAACGTGCCGATATAACATTAAATTCTCCAACTGCCTCGTGTTTTTCCCGGTACACCACTAGGAGTTCCCATAAACACATGAAAAAACTACCTTGGCGACGTACTTGAGCGTCAAGTCATCGGACCATGAGTGAAATGATGTTTAATTTTGTCCGGTTCTGTGGAGCTTAGAGCTACCCTACATTGGTCTTTCAGAATAAGACAAAACCCCCAAAAAAACATTATCCAGGTAAGTCACCCTAAACGAGGTTCGAACTTGGGTGTTCTTTAACGTGAGGTAGACACGCTACCATCTACGCTACCGAGGCGGGCTTCCGAAGAACGTAGAGACAAATCATGTAAACTGAAATGTAGCATATTTTTCTGCAGTATGATAGGAAGTAATATCAAATCATAATAATCGATTATCTATGTAGTCTTTCTCTGACGACCAGAAGCAAATTGGACGAAAGGACAGAACGCATCTAGAGGCGTAGTTTCCGACATTGTTGTTTTTGGAGAAGGAGAAAACATGACGATTCAGCACCTTACAAGAATCAATATTTGGAATGGAGCTGTAAATTACATAAAAGTGGATATCCAATTGCGTCTAGCGGTCCTTTCATTTTATTGGTTTTTTTTTTTCTCTTCTTCTCGTAACCTTGCCACAGCACCGCCTCCTTTCCTCCATCTTAGTCTTCTTTATGTGTCTTGTACTAGTTGGCGGGAACCCAGAATGAAATTTTGTCTGCGCTGGAAAGCGACACCGTTAGGGAAAAATTATTTCCCGGCTGCTTGCTTATATCATGTAGAACCTCAGGCCTGGAAGAAATAAAGGGGATATGGAAGAAACGCGAGAGAGTGTACTATAAGAAGAGACAATGAAAGTGAAGAGGAAAAGGATGAAGAACGAGGCTGGTTTTGTACATGCAAGGTGAAGATAATGCATATGCATAGAATGGTTACATAAATTGTACCCGTGCCACTCCGATATTTGATAATCTATTAAACGAAGGGAATAAAGTATTATGAAGAAGAGAGAACACCCTCCTGCTTCGTCTGTTACATATTTACAGTAAGTAGATGAAATACTACAGTCTATCCTGAAATTCGATGTCCTTAAGTCACTGAAAATAAAAGAAGCATCTGATACAAAAGTAGTTTTAGAAAAAGGTATGGGGGACGTATGCAAATATTCAGGAACTTACATAAATAGCCATATCATCCAAGTTAGAGAAGTGAAACTTAGTATACTCATTTAAGATAATACAGTTAATATACACAATTGTTTTCACAGTTTTCCATTGTTTATAACTAATGCTACATATTTTTTCTATATGCAGAGATATTTACAAACTTAAGGGTATGTATGACTGAAATTTTCAAATTCTGAACTAATAATGCTAGCTTTTTAAAATTTACACCATAGGTGTAGTATAATGTAAACATGTTCCAACCTAAATTTAAACCATTTTTCTCCAGCAGTTTAGAAATTATGATAAATTTTGTATGCTTTTGTTACGTCACTAAAAAAGTTCCGTGCGACAAAATATTTTGAATTTTGGTCTAATATTTTAGCCCTATGTTCATAATACACATACTTTTTGAAATTTCTCTGGGTTCTTCTGTGTTTCCTTTAGTTTAGGTCACAATTTTTTTTAATTTGCAAATATTCTTTTTTGTCTAAAAAACTGTAAGTTTTGTGTTTGAAAATTAAAAATATATGCTTATATACATTTCACAATAAAACCTTGGGCAATTTCCATTCCTCATGATATTCTAAACCTGTGTAGAAAATTTCAGGAATGTAGTACAAAAACTGCATCGCAAGGAGCATTTTACAGGAAGAAAAATGCTGAAAATATGAACATTGAGAAAACAGCGATTAAAGATTTGATTGCATAACTCACATTAAAATCCACCAGGCTGATAGGTTGGACCCTCAGATTTCTTTTTCCTCTCCTCTGTTGCTGCTTTTTCCACCTTTTTCTTCTTTAAATGTTGCTTTTCTTCTGCACAACTTCGCTTCTTGCTTTGCAGGATACGAGTCTGATCTCGCTGCACTGAAGTTTTTCTTGCTGAGTCTACTACACTTTCACCTCTGATATTTTGCTGCAGCTCCAATGACTTAAGACTACCCATGTTAAACTCACTGATGCTTTTAATAACAGCAAGATCCAATTTTTGTTTTGATATGAAAACTTCCTTTGGGCACTTATTCCATATGACATGATGCAAAGATTCATTGGCATTCTGTGTTTTTCCTGTTTTGCACCTCTCTAGTAATGTTGTAGAAGCCAGCCTCTGATATATTGGCAACATTTTAGGAACTATTTTGTCTGAAAGCCTTATTTTTCTTTTCTTGAATTGAAAATTTAAGAACGGAAAACAGACAAAGAATGTGGATGTAGGCAAAAGAGGGTGTGACTCTGACAGAGTTTAAAGGCCACCGACATTTAAATAAGCATTTAAAATGGCGTTCGGAGGCAAATTATGCATTTTTACCATTCGGGAATGTCTAAATTATTTTATAGAATTAAAATAAAAAAGTCGTTATTTTCACGATTTTCATGAAATTTCAGTCATACATACCCTTAAGCCCATTTTGTTCAAACTTCATATATGCTATCTTTCTGAAATTTGGTATGTTATTTTAAAACACACTAAAATGAATTTGTTGGATTTAGATTTCTTATTGAAGATGTGCAGAATTTCAAAAATTTTAATCATATGCATCCTTCAAAAATTAAAATAATTTCATATATTTCGTATCATCACATTCCGTCTGGTGCTTAATCTTAAATTCTAGAACCAGCAAAATGTTCATTGTTGCATAAGAAAGCTGTGTGCTAAATTGCTTCACTGTAGATGAAGTAGTTCGAGAGAAAAATGTGTTGAAGTTGTAGAAAATGCAAGTTACGGGGAAAGGCAATTAAAAATACAATAAGTATTATTCAGTTTGCCTTTTAATTTTAAGTCAGAACTTCCCATACCCATAGTCTTTATCCTCATTCTGGTCTTCTTCAGCTTTTCTTTTTAAGTTCCTCCTCTGTCTTGCTTCTTTCCGCATTAATTTCTTAGTTCTTTCTGCACCAGCGATGCGAATGTTGTCGATACTCTGCAAAATTGTTTCCATAAACACACCAGGTTGATACTCTAACTGATGCATAACTTTCTTTCTGCCAACATTCCCATCATTAAACACTATTGCAGCATCAAATGTAACAATTTTCACCACTATGGAAGACATAAATGATGTTTTGGGACAACTTTTCCATACTAAACTGTTGAGGCTTTCATTTGGGTTTTGTGTTTCTCCATAGAGAGATTCTTTTAGCAAGTCTGGTTGTGCTAAGAATTGGTAGGTGGGCTTTATAGATTCCAAGACAGCTGATGGAAAACTATGTGTTGCTACTATGCTACTATGCAACGCTAGGGCATTTAATTTTTAATGGCACCTACAGACCACGTACAGTCATGCTATTTTGATGTTTGATAGCCAATACTATATACTATTTTACAAAACAATAAAAAAAATTAGATTTTTTGAACATTTTTTCGTACGTCCCCCCTTAAGTCACTGAAAATAAAAGAAGCATCTGATACAAAAGTAGTTTTAGAAAAGGTATCCGCATGTGTGAACGCGAACTGCATAACCCAAAAACAAATATTCAGCTACATATCAGCATTTTCCAAGGATATGAACAAGAGTTTGAAAAAATCTGCTTATTCCGAAATACGCGATAAATAGAAAATATTTTAAAAAATTTCCATTTCTCAAAAATAGCTAACGATTTTGATTACAGTCAGTGTGTTTAAGATTTTTCACAAGTTAAATATAGCATATTTACTATTATTTTTCTCCGAAATATCCTTCGAGGTAAATGACATTTTTTAAGATAATTTTTTTAATGTCATCTAAGAACAATGGTCACCTAAGAACAACAGCAACAACTATATGATAGTAAAACAAATTCTGTATACAGTTGGTTACTACTATTAGGTTATGGTACAGGATAAACCTGTAAGTTCACATAAACTATACATTCATAAAGAACTGAAGAATCAATATTGCACAACACTATGTTCATAATTGTTATGTATTACTTATTAATTATAGTTATTCTCACTCCACAGAATACACCGAAAGCAGGCAACACTGAATAGATTTTCATATTGAAGAAGTTAATTTACAGTCTTGCAGAAATAAATACAGTGATTGTAGACTCTTCGGTTCATCTAGTAGAGCATGAAGGTCTGTAGGAATTTTATGAAGAGTCCTGTAGGTTGAGTAGTGAGTACAGTCGTTTATAATATGATTTACTGATAAAGTTTGGTTGCATGGTTCACAATTTGGAGGTAGTCATGCTTTGCACACTGGTATGTTTATTTAAAATTGTATCCAATAATTTGTACCTTCATATTCAATTACCATACTATCTGGGAGATTTTCAACGTTTTCTGGATGTATATACGTTTGGGATATGAGAAAATCCAGGAGCAGCAATCCCAGCCTTTATATACTCTATATGAGAAACAGGCTGGATACCCAGCTGTAGTAAGCTTTCTTGGAGAACAGAATTTGGTATTACTGGACACACATTACAGTAAGCGCAAGGTAAGCAGAGCGCTGGATTAGCGGGGTAGTGCGGGTAGAGGGGAACTTGCGAGAGCTAACGTTCTTTTTTTCTGCAGTGTGGTCAACCTTGAAAAACACAGTTCAGCAAAATAGTGTGTAAGATAAGCGCAAATACGCGCCGCAAGTGTGATATCTGTGGACAAACATTAAATTGAAATCGATCCTATAAGCTGTGTATTTATATACTTACTATTTATGAAACACATAGAAACAGTAAACACATATGACAGCCATAAATACCCATTCATTCGCTATGTGATTCTTCGATTTCTGAGTCCACTGCATCAGTTTCACCGCTAGTATCCTCTAATCTGTTCATAATTTCATCAATCGCATCTTCAATTACACCATTATTTCTCCAATATTTCATTTCCAGTTCTTGCAGTATCCTTCCCAATCCGTCGCAGTTACAGAAGAGAATGCTTCTATAGCAAATTTCTGCAGATTTGTGGCTGACATATCACCAGTAACGTCGTGTCCTCTGAAAACGTTCTTTATTTTTGCCCACGCATTCAGATCAGAGTTATATGGAGGCAAACGAATAATAGTGTGTCCACTTTCGAGAACCATAACATCCACAACATAGTTAAGTTTTGCTCCTAGGTTTGTTGACCTCTATTAAATGCCGGTGTAGCTTTGGTAATGGAGGGAAATAGAAAGCTATGTAGAAATATACAAAGGGCTCAGAGCAAGAGATAAAGAAAGGTAAAATATCAAGACATAAGGAAAAGGAGGAAGCCAAAAAGGGAAGGATTGAAGGGAAAAGCAGAAAGAAAGAAAACATCACTATCAGCTATAACCATACTTAGATCACAGCCTTACTTGCTTTTTCCTGATGGTTTTGGAGATTCATTGGGATGAGATGTACAAAACGATTTAATACGCCTGACAGTGCTGACGCTGTAAGCAGCAGCTCGTTCTATTGATATGCTGAATGGGAACATTAGCTGGTTGTTATCCTTTTCTATATTGCAACTTTCTGCAACTTTCGCTATTATTTTGTGGCCATTACTAAGTTCGTTGCTCGGAAGGTACATATGATGATGAGTCTGGTGTGCCCTCAGCCATAATTACAAACTGGTTAAGCACAAAACGAATGCACACAGATAAAAAAGAGCGCGCGTAAAAGCTTAGCATATCAGTCACTAGATGTCAGAGTGTACTAGTGTAGTGTACTAGTATTGCTCATTTCATGTTTCTAAGTTGTCATCTGTGTTTACGGAGTTAATCAAAACCTACCGAGTGAGGACTTGGGAGACGAACGCTCATGATAAATTGCGCATACTGTAGATATAATCACCCGCTTCTTTATTTCCAACTGGGCCTCATTTGAACCGAAATATTATTTATCATCAGTCTAGGGTGTCTTGTGCTTAATTAATTTACAATCGATTCACCTGTTAAATACATGCATAATCTGTTGTTTAATATTCTTGATACAAAACATTTGGTTGAGGGATCAGTTAGTTGGCCTATTGCTAGGATAAATATCATTGTGGTCTTCAATTATTATAGCTTGCTCTCTGTTTAGGTGTAAAACTCTAGAATATGGTACATTTCTAGATGAATCATTAGCTATACTATAACAATTGGTGTTGTTTAGCTGGCAGCAATCAGCTGCAGCCATTTTTAGGTTAAGGTTAGTACCATCAAATATTATCTGATTAATACTTAGTACAGTTATCCACTCACCAGATTCTATTGCCATAACTGTGCTGAAGATACACTGTGTAAATTTCAATGGTCAACACCCTTTAAAATCGCTGTATATCTATTTATATACATAAGTATATATGTAGAATCACTCGGAACATTAATCTTGGATCATAGCCTCCTGGATGTCCATATGAAATTTGACTAATTACACTGGCCAACAATGAAAATGTGTTGGGCTTAAAACTAGTGAATTTACATGTATTTCCATTTTCTGAATTAAAAAATCACTATAAAATTGATAGATCAGCTCTTTTTTGGAAGATAAAGTGATATTTCATATTTTAGAGTGAAGATCTTAAATTTGGGAGAATTTTTTGGGGGAGTTGGCACACCTCTCAAATAATAAAACACAATCAGGGAGAAATTTTGCAAAGTAAGTGATGCAAAAGTTAAGGAAGGCATTTTTGTAGGACCATAAATAAGAGAACTTGTAAAGGAACCTGCATTTGACAAAATTTTGGAGGGGAAGGAAAAGGAAGCTTGGGAAGCCTTCAAGGGTGTTGTTCATGGATTTTTAGGCAACAAAAGAGATGACAACTGCAAGCATTTGGTGACAGTACTCCTGCAAAACTATCGTAACCTTGGATGCAAGATGTCCCTTATGATCCATTTTCTCCACTCCCACCTAGACTTCTTCCCTCCAAGTTGTGGAGCTGTTAGTGATGGGGAGAGATTCAATCAGGACATTTCTGTTATGGAACAAAGATATCAGAGTCGTTGGAATGAAGTAATGCTTGCGGATTACTGTTGGTCTTTGTATAGGGATTCTGCGGAACTCCATCACAAGAGGCAAGCTAAAAGACGACGAAGTCAATAGGCCACCACATGATTCCCTTCAGACACGACTATCTATGAAGCACTTTTCCAGCAATTTGGAACTCTTAGTATGTAATTACCACCTTAAAAATCAAATGCAGTTTCATTGTTGTTATCATGCATGAAATTAAAATGTATCCTTTTCTCTCAATCCGTTAATATGTAATACTTCCGCCTTGTGTATATCATAGAAACTAGAGGTTATAAAAATTTTTCATTGACATATTTGTTTTTCTCAACCCAAAAGTAGTAGGAATTGCCTCATGAGCTGCTTGAAACATTTAAACATTAATTTGTGTTGCCCAGTGTAATTAAACGTAAGATACTGGAACAATTATGTAGAGCGGTTCTGTTGCTTTGTTGTTGACGAATAGAATTTTCGGAGCTGACAATTTTTTTTAGTTGTTCTTTACGTAGTTTTAAATTTTTGAATTTGTATACTTTTCTGTTTGTAATCATACAAAAACCACGTATTTTAAAGCTATCGTATCGTGACGTCCCATTTAAACAGACACATGTTGCATCCGCATGGCATTTTCTACTCGCTGTTTTACAAAATATTGTTTACTTAAAAGTTTTTCTTCTTGTTGATCGAGATGAAGATTTGCAGAAACTGTTCATTATATATTGTGACTTTGTCGGGTTGTTGAGATAAAGGCCGTGTTTGCAGAAATTTAAAATGCTCTTCATTTCAGTAAGAATACTCTTTGTACATCCCTTGTAGCCTCTAAAATGATGTGACATACACAGCAACAGTCTTCAAGGTCCCTCGTTGCTTCACCATACGTAAACAAACTAAAGAAATCACTTGCGGTACACTTCGAATGCCTTCAGAGCTGTACACACAATTATCAACTCACTATCAGCTCTTTGCCGGCTTTTCTACTTCAAGCCACTGCTCTAGAGTTCAGTCGATCGTTCGATAACAATGACAAGGCAGCGAGATCGACGAAATATATGTCGTGAAGACATATCAGCGCTGTCCCACGCGCCGGCTGCTGATTGCGCTAGCGGTATAACAATGCCTCGGTATTTGCTTGTTGACAAAATGTGATGAGCAGATTAAGGTCTTAAACGATAGTCAAATATTTTAAGTATGGGTCTCCATTCTTTGAAATTTCGTTTGTTTTCAGAACAAAATTGAGAGAGACCGAGAGCGAGAAAGGGAAGGAGAGGAAGGGAGAGTAAAAACAAGTACCACTTCCCATTTTAGAAGTGTCTAGATCTAGTGTTTGAAAAACTTAAAACCAATAAGGTATAAAGCAAAACCTTGTAAATAATTGAAAATCTAAATCAATGAGTGCATGAGTGAATGCCTGTATTTCCTTAAGTGGAACATATTTGAACAGATATGCAGAGGATCTACCCAAAAGGCCGAAGGCCGTGGGCTCCTTCGACCCGGGAGCATAGAAACTCCGGAGGTTTTCCATAGGGCAATACCTTATTACCCTAAAAAGCCTCCCTTATCGACCACAACGTCAAGATGGAACGGAAGTGGATACGCCAATTATGCACGTCAACCGCGCAGGGAATACTACCGAATAACCTCGGTGGGGTCGCCTGGTGATCTAGCACACCTTCCACTAGCTCTGCAGGCTAGTAGGCGGGACTTCTTAGGTAACCCTCTAATAATTCCGGACAGCCGCAGCCTGCTCGGAGGTACCCGATCTCCTGCAGGTGTCCGGAACACACTGCCCCCTCGAGTCCAACCCAATCCGAAGAACTCCCTTTCGGGATGGGCTCGAATGCTCGAGGGTATATACCACGTCAGATCCTCACAGAGTGAAGACCGACCCGCCCCCTCTGACGACCAGGGAGTTACCGAGCTGTCCAGAAAGGGCGTCCGGCGCCTCCGTGAGCCTTTCCATAGGAGAAGACCTAGAAACTAACAAGCCCCCCATCCGGTCCTGTGGTCTCAAGAGAGGATAGAACTGGATACGCCACATACGTGCGCCAACTCCAAAATGGGTAGGCTACCGATATGACCTCGGTGGGACCGCCTGGTGATCTAGCACACCCACCACTAGCTATGTTGGCTAGTACGCGGGAATATTTTGGCTTCCCTCAACCCCATCCGGAGACGTACCGGATCTCCCACAAGTATTGGGAACCACTACCTCCTAGAGTCCAACCCAACCGAACAACTCCCCTTCGGGAGGGGCTCGAATGTTCGGCCCGAGGTAGAGCATTCTGAATAGCATAACCTTGAGGCCCGTAGGCAACGGATTGAGGATCAGAGGTTTTCGGATCAGAGAAATTCCGGGATGAGTGATCAGCCCAACGCCGGAAGTGAAGTGATAGGAAACATGAAGTTGCAACAATTGGTGGAATGCTGTTGGGGAAACCGGAGGACCCGGAGAAAACCCACCCCAGCTTCACGTTGTCCCTCACAAATCTTATTTTGCTGTCGCCTGGAATCGAACCCTTTATGTGACTGGAAATCATTAGTACTAAAAAGTGGTATCTCAATTAAACCATGTTTTATCACATTTTCATATTTTTGTAGCTTGGTTTGTGTATCTCTTACAGTTTACCAGTTATGGACAAGTCAGAATGAATACCCTATCATAAGAGAGTGAAGTGATCGTCTGGTGTCTCGTTGATGTACTACATATAACGCAATCTCATTTCTATAGTTTTTATGAGTAGATGACGTTTAGTGTTAAAAATTACTCACTCAGATTTTTATGTTGAATTCTATGACATGTTTGGTCCAATATTCTATCTTCAATGAGTGGTATTGCACATCATACTACACAAAAAGTTCAATCTTATGAAACCCATTCTAGTTTCTTCCCGTTCTTTCTAGTTTGTTTTGCTTTTGTTTGTCGAAAATAAAAGAAGGTGTATGTGTTCCGTAAAATGTTGTGTGTGTATTTTTAAATTTAATTGATATCCCGGTCCATTACCACTTCAGGTTTTTCCTTAACTTTTAAACCTTCTTGGGGCTATACAAATATTTCAAAGCCAAAATTAGGCAAATTGGTTCAGCCGAGCTTGATAAGTATATATAAGACTGGCAAGCTTTTGCATTCTCTAGTATGCCTGGTCATTACGGCAACTGTTGTATTCTTGCCAAACTGTTTGATGCAGAGATTCTCCCGGAAACGTACATCATGGGACGTTTTGAACACGTCACAGAAAGCCACTTTTAGGAAACGGTCTTTGTGTATGTGTATTGCGACTTTGTGGGTTCGTGAAAAGTCCAATTACACCACTCAAAAATGTTCTTTATTTCCACCGACTTACAGTTAAACACTTGCCAATTACACAGAATTACGCAATGCACACAATTACGATTCACCAGCTCGTCCGTTACAATTCCACTGTTCATTCACAATTACGTAAATTCTTCCGTTGCACAGTCTTCTCGTTCTTACACTAGCGCTGCACTCTTACAGCTGTTCGCCAAACACTGACTAACTGACTTCTCTTGCACGACGTGTTGCTTATATAGGGTCCGCTTGCCGATCTGCAAGGTTCTCGACTAGATGAAATATCCCGTAAGTTCGAGAACACAGGTGGAACAGAAAGAGACGGCGCAGTGATGTTTTTTTTCTTCCCAGCCATCCCTTGTCACCACTATAAGACAAACGAGGGGGGGCGTGGCTAAGGCCGATCTCCCCTGCTTGCCTGCTCTCAGCTGGTTCTATAGGGTGTTCCAACGATCGGGTGACAGTATGCATGCATCCGTCTATGTATAAGTAACAACGTACAAATGAAACGCCAGTTGAATGGAAAATAAGTAGCTTCAAAAGCCAAAAACCTACTATCACAAATTACTCTTAAAAGGGATTTATTTAGAAAATTTTGATTTTTCCAAAAATAGCGCTCAACCATTTTCGTTAAACTATCATATGTTTAATATTATTTGACCGCAAAGAAAATATATGCCTAGATGTTTTGGGACTCTACGAATAGTCTCTTATTTATGAATGATAAATCGAAAAGTTTATATATAATAAATCCAAAATAAAGTGAGATCTCTTTAAGACACAAAATCTATCCCAACTGTGATTTGCTTCTTTTTATTCTTTTGAATTTTTTTTTTTTTTTTTTTTTTTTTTTTTTTTTTTTTAGAACTAGGCATAAATTTGATTTTATCTTTTGAATTCTTCAATTTTTATGCATTTCCTAAATGTGAAGTCATTTACCATTTTTTCTTGTTCATGGAAATAAAATAAATGTAATTTCAAAGTCATCACAAAGCAACTAGTACGTAAAGAATTAAACTATGTCTTAATGAATATACACGGTGTTCCTTTTTATCTGTAATTTTACCGCGCAAACTTTGACGTCCCCAATAGCATCGCTGATAAAGCGAGTTTATATATGATTCCCCTAGCGGCTTGCTATCGTATTAGATGTACTGACAACAGCTTAGAGGTCTCCTTCTACCGGTAAGTAAATATACTATTTGAGAGGTGGGTCTGCCTCCGTAATATAAAGATGCATAATTTCCCATGGTGCGTAGATACGATAAATGTTTATAAAAAAAAACTATGTATAGAAATGCAATGTACTGCAAAGTCATAAAAGTAAAACATGAAGAATATATGAAATGATACGTCAATGAACACTTATTTCCCAATAAACATCTGTTTTTCTGTTGTAGTAAACATATACCTATTCATATTGTAAACCTGTCACATAAAATAGAAATATTTCAATTTGATCTCAATTCTTATCTATCACCCACAGCTTCCTCACAATGTAACTTCATTACAAACCAGGAAGTTAGCAAAACATGTTCTAGCAATGAAAAATAAATTAATGTTACAACATGTGCAAAGCTTTTATCCAAGTCTAAATAAGAAAATATCTCTAGTACATAGTCTTATGTGTCCATTTTTCTTACATTTCCTTTCTCTCTTCCCCTTAAACACTGTCTGTATTGCGAGAAGGTATGCTAGAGGCCTTTCTGTCATCTAGATTAGAACCAGTCACTTTATAGCGTCCAGTGTCTCTCTTTTTGCGAGTAACTGATCCTGTATCTCCGAAATGTTTGATGTACCTATTGGTTTTAAAAGACATCAGGATACCAACATTAATAGACATTTTAATTAAGCCTGAGAATGACAAAAATTTATATCGTATACTGATAAAACATAAGACGTTTATGTTACACACAAAAATATTTGAGGTTACCTGGACACTTTTGACAACATTACGCTCCGAGGGACTTGCCTAATGCTGGATAGCGTTGTACAAACTCCTCTATGCAGCGGTTTAAAGTATATTTATATGTAACACCAATTTTAATTCCGGTACGAAAGTAGCATTCAAGCATGAAGACGTGGTGCTCTGTGTTCATATCCACGGGAAGCTGATTGTATTAGTTACCACAGCAACCACAGTGAGAGCGCTGTAATTTGCTTCCTGTTCCCCAAAAATTACCGCTTCTTCTCCGTAGAGGGCACTATAATTTCAAGATAGACTCACCAGTCAACTATGACGTCATTCTTGCTCAACTGGAGGGCGAGAAATAATGATAAAAATTGAAATCCGTGTATATTCCTATATACCAAAATGTATTTTTCCGGGAGAATCTGCATCAGTTTGGCGGAATGCAACAGTTGCCGTATTGACCATCATACTAGAGAATTCAAAAGCTTGCCAATCTTATATATACCACTCGAGAACGGCTGAGAACGCCTCGGTAGCGTAGATGGTAGCGTGTCGACCTCACGTTCAAAAGGACCCGAGTTCGAATCTCGGTAGCTCTAAGCTTCATGGACCCCGGACTCATTTGAGCATCATTTCACCCATTTCATTCATCGTCCGATATGACGTAACGTAAAGAAAAAAGAACGGCTGAACAAATTTGCCTAATTTTGGTTTTGAAGTAATTGTATATGTCCAAAGAAGGTTTAGAAGATGAGAAGAAGCCTGAAGTGATAATGGACCGTCTTATTATGTAAATATAAAAATACATACACAAAATTTGCCATTGATACAAATATTTAAGTATATCAACATTAAGGGGCTAGAAGAAAAGGTGTTTGTAACAACAATTTGTTGAAAATTGGTCAAAAAGCTGATGTAACTTTAAAACAAAAGGGTATCTTGCCAATATATTTATAATTTATTTGGAAGAGGGTAAAACTAGATGCTGTACAACTGTCTTTTTGCCATTTAAGCTAGTTTTGAACTCTGTATCTATTATTTGTTTTGAAGAAATCTGCAAAGAGATGTAGTGAGGCAAAGAGCACGCTGCACGTTTCTCTGTCCTCTTTCCTCTCACTGGGTATATCTTTGAGTTGTAATTTAAGGTGTAAACTAAAGTTTGCCCTCTAATTTGCACACAATTCCCAATTACTAGAGACTCTCCCACCATCATTCCTGTGCCTTACTTATCAAGCCTGCTGGAACAACACCTCCCCATTAATTACCCCCTCCCTATGCTCTCTTCGAAACTCCTGTATACCTAATTCCTTTTCACCACTAGAGAACACAGTTCTTGTTTTTCCCCTTGCTGAGTTAGCTCTTCACTCAAGCTTTGCACAAGTCTTGCATATGTAAGTTTCATGCCCTTTCCAAATATACGTAACTCACACATTTCTTTATTACTTGAGTAAATTCACTTTATGAGGTGTTTTAAACTAAAACTAAGCAGACCTTTTGGCAGTTTCATTAATGGAGAGGACATCTCAAAGACAGTAAGATATTGTCGCAGGAAATCAAGTATCTAAGAGCTATTAAACTTGCAGACTTATACCACAGCCTAGAGTAAGAGTTCGGTTACAACTACGCATTTAGTTAATTTACATTGAATGATAAATATAATAAATATGATAAATATAAACTTGTAAGGAATAATCTAATGCAAAAATCAGGACTATAAAGGAACAATATTGGGAAGCTTATACGAGTAATCTGGAACGAGATTTTCATGGTATGCAACGACAGATTTGGAGAACAATTAGAAATCAAAGAATGGAAATAAAAGATTTTGTAACACCACATAAAATTGAAGAAAATGTCTTGGTGCACTATCTTACAGATCTCTATAATACAGAAAATGATTATGTGTATATTACAGAGAGTAGTGTTCCTAAAATGACTTTGGAAGTCTCTGAAGAAGAAATTATTACAACAATTAAAAAGCTTAAGAATAGAAAATCTCCAGGAGAAGATGGTATAACCAACGAAATGATAAAATATGTAGGGGATAGACTCACATCAGAAATAATAAAATTAATGACACAAATATTCCATAAAAGTAAAATTCCAGATGATTGGAAGACCAGTATTGTGATTCCTATCTTTAAGAAAGGCGATAAACATAAACCAGAGAATTATAGACCAATAAATCTACTTAACACCCCAATAAAAGTTACAAAGAAACTAATTAATCAAAAACTATCAAAAATTATTTATCTTCAGGATGAACAACAAGGATTCCGGCTTGGTAGATCATGTACTGACGCACTTTTGTGATAAAGCAAGTAATAGAAAAAGCTATTGAGTATCATAAACCTGCATTTATATGTTTTATAGACCTCGAGAAGGCCTTTGATAGGCTGGAACTTAAAGATGTTTTAAACATTTTAGAAAAAAATAATGTACCAAATTGATTATTTTTTTTTATTAATGCCATTTTTACTAATAACTTTAATAGAATAAAAGTGGAAGGGAAAATATCTGAGAAGATACCAGTCAGAAGAGCGGTTCGACAAGGAGATTCTCTTAGTCCATTACTATTTAATTTAGTAATGAATGACATTATAAAAGAGATCAATACAATGGATGGATATAAAATGGGAAATGAAAACCTTAACATTGTATGCTGAGCTGACAATGTTGTCCTGATGCCAAACACTGAGGATGACTTACAGAGACTGCTATATAGGTTCTATCTTGGATGTACAAACTATAACATGAAAATATGATTAACAAAAACGAAATCAATGACCATAAGTAAATTCCCCTTGAGATGTAAATTGGAACTGGAACAGGTAATGACAATAAGGTACCTGGGTGTTGAGTTAAATAGTTGGGGAGCACTGCAGAATGAAGCGCATAAAGCAGCGAGAATTGCAGGCTGCATAAATGATATTATACGGAAAAACAAATATTTAAATAAAGAAACCAAGACTATAATCCATAAAGCGGTAATACGCCCAATACCCACCTATGCCTGAGAAGTAAGAGCGGACACTTCAAAAACGAAACAGATTCTAGAGACAAATGAAATGAACGTCCTAAGAAAAATTATAGGAAGAACAAGAAGAGATAAAATAAGAAGTGAAGATATTAGAAAACAATTAAACATTCAAGCAATAGGTGATTGGGTGGATAGAAGACGAAGTGAATGGATGACCATGTATCCCGTATGGCATCAGACAGAATCGCACGTATAGCAAGAGGCTACTTACCACAGACGGAAGAACATCTCCTGGAAGACCAAAAAGAAGATGAAAGGGCTAAAAAGAACAGGCCGTAGGCCTATATGATGAGAAGAAGAAGAAGAAGAAGAAGAAGAAGAAGAGAAGAAGAAGAAGAAGAAGAAGAAGAAGAAGAAGAAGAAGAAGAAGAAGAAGAAGAAGAAGAAGAAGAAGAAGAAGAAGAAGAAGAAGAAGAAGAAGAAGAAGAAGAAGAAGAAGAAGAAGAAGAAGAAGAAGAAGAAGAAGAAGAAGAAGAAGAAGAAGAAGAAGAAGAAGAAGAAGAAGAAGAAGAAGAAGAAGAAGAAGAAGAAGAAGAAGAAGAAGAAGAAGAAGAAGAAGAAGAAGAAGAAGAAGAAGAAGAAGAAGAAGAAGAAGAAGAAGAAGAAGAAGAAGAAGAAGAAGAAGAAGAAGAAGAAGAAGAAGAAGAAGAAGAAGAAGAAGAAGAAGAAGAAGAAGAAGAAGAAGAAGAAGAAGAAGAAGAAGAAGAAGAAGAAGAAGAAGAAGAAGAAGAAGAAGAAGAAGAAGAAGAAGAAGAAGAAGAAGAAGAAGAAGAAGAAGAAGAAGAAGTAGAAGAAGAAGAACATTGAATGAAAAAGTAGATGTCAGGTCTTCATAGACCACTATAATATATCCCATTATACAGTCAATACTGAAATATTCCTCTTTGAAGTTACTGGCAGTTTGGAAATATAAGTCTTGAGCATAAAAGCTACAAAGAACATTATAATCATACTCAATTGGTCAGCATAAACGCACGCTTCACAAATGTATGCTATTAAAATATATTATACAACCATTTAAGCGTTTGCAAATAATCAGATGTAATATTTGCTAAAGTAAAGGAAAACAGAAGAACTCAGTCTATAAGGAATTATTGTTACAAAATAATAGTCTTCAGTCTACTGTTTTAATCAAAATGATTTTTCATTATTTATACATTCACTGCAGATAAAAGAAGAATAAGTGATCTAACTCCACATAATTTAAAAATTGTAATGTGATACAATTGTGAAATTCAATGGCTTGCATGACCTCAATGCTAAATGAACCATAGTTAAATTAATTGATGGAAATTATTCATTTCTTCACACTAGCCGTATATAGGCTAAGGTATTGGTTTGATAGAGTCGACATGAAAAATTCAATGCCACGGCAGGGCGGGATTTATGCATATTTCAATTTTAAAATCAATAGAGGGTACTTATAAAGTAGTTATTTTAAATAAATGGCCGGTTTTAACAATGTAGTTATGCAGATAAGTGTAGTAACATTTTGTCTATCTCTTGAGTTTAGAATGAAAAATTTATCACAGGTTGTTCGCAGGAACTTTCAAGATGTACATTTGTGTATCTTATATAATCCTATCCATACATTACTAAAATCAAAACAATAGACGGTTTTGACAGTAAAAGTAAAATATGTGGGTGGTTCAAAAAGTAATGCCTCCTATTTCTTTTCTCTTTTAATTGCCAAGAAAATTGAATCCAATTTACATAGCCTTAAAACTACAAAATTGACGATTAATTTGTCACTATTCAATATAATCTCCGTCCTGTTCCACAGTATTGGTTCACCTTTTAACTAGGACATGTATTCCGGTGTGGTAAAACACACGGTCTTGCTTCTTAAGCCATTGACCCACGGACGTTTTCACAGCCTCCTCATCTTCAAAATGAATCCCACGATGAGCTTCCTTTAGTGGACCGAACAGATGGAAGTCTGATGGTACCAGGTCAGGGCTCTATGGGGGGTGAGGTAAGACTTGCCATCCCAATTTCTCAATTTCTGCAGTGGTGTAACGGCTGGTGTGTGGTCTTGCATTGTCATGCAAAAGAAGCACTTTCGCCATATTTTTTCTTGGGCGAACTCGGCGAAGGCGTGCTTTCAATCTTTTGAGGGTTCTGACGTTTTGGACGGAATTTATTGTGCATCCCTGCTCCAAAAAATCAATCATAAGCACACCTCTGCATCCGAAAACACTGTTGCCATAACTTTCCCTGCCGACCGCTGAGTTTTGAATTTTTCTTTTCTTCTTTGGTGACGTGTGATGGCATTTCATTGACTGCCTCTTTGATTCAGTTTCAAAAAAATTAACCCACGTTTATTCTCCAGTAACGACTTTTTTCCAGAAACTTCTCTCCCTCGAAATTGAAGCGCTGCAAGTGTTTGGCGGCTATTGTTTTCCTTGTTTCTTTGTTTTGGGCGGTTAACGTTCTTGCTACCCAACGTGAACAAACTTTTGAGTAACCCAGTTGTTGAATAATCTTGATCGCACTGCCTTTACTGGGGGAGGTAATGCGATACAATTCACCTGTTGTTACCCGGCGATCACCACGAATGATACCATCGACTCGCTGAATGTTGCATGGCGTCACTGCAGTCACCGGCCTACCGCTTCGCTTTTCATCTGCCAATGGTGCTTCCCCTTCAGCTTCTCCTTCAAGTGTGGAGACAGTGAATTTTTAGAAAATAGTAAGCTTAAATAAATAACATGTCACTGAACCGACTTTTTAATTTTGTACTATGCTTTTTTTAAAACATGTTATGTTTTGGGATCTTCAAAACGTGTATTTTAAATGCATTTTTCGGCGGAAAATGATACTACTATGTGCCAAACCTAGGTAGTGAACATTATTTTGTTTCATTCTACAAAAGCAATAATGACCTAATATGCTGAAATTCGTAAAAAGCTGAACTCACTTGTACTATTAATAGACATTACTTATTACTTAGAAATGTTTCAAAACATTAGCTTTATTCGAGCATCTATAACACGCTGTGATGTAGCTGCAATTTAGTACTGCTATTCAGTGGCAGAGAACTAGATTTGTTTGGGAGAGTCTTGAAAATGTTTCTGTCGCATATTTGAATACCAATTTTTTAAACATGTTTTTCTATTCACAGACACTCACTCAGATATTTTGAGTTTTTCCGATATTATTGTCCTCAAAGTGCATGTCTTTAGTGAACAACTTATAGAGTGAAATGCTATCTACTATATATGGGATAAAGGAAGTAAAGGAGTAACAATACTATTGATGAACGTGATGTAGCAGAGGAGCTTAATTCGTCACAAATATGCATTTGTGCTGCAAATTTTTTGCAAAACAATCTACGAGAACTACTTTTCCACTTCTTGCAATAAATAATGTACAGGAAAAAGCATAATGAAAGGAAGAGTAAGTGAGAGAGCTCGTAAATGAATGCCACTACATATGCTTGGCCTTTATTCTCCTTCCTGTATTCTTATTAACTATACAAAAGGCGAGGAGATACATCTGTCATAGCCGCTTATTTATTAGCTGTTTTTACTCTGAGATAAGGCTCTGTTTACATTTAAGTACTTCATTTGTAGCTATATGTTTATGCAGAAGTGTTTTATTCGCCCAAGTACCATACAGTGTATATACATTTATTATACAGTGTGTTCCAGATGAAACTCAGAGGCCTGCTTTGGCCCACAGAATTGGCCCAAACCCAGACTTGCTAAGAAAATGTCTCTATGGAGAGAAACAAAACCCAAATGAAAGCCTCAACAGTCTGATATGGAAAAGGTGTCCCAAAACATTATTTTTGTCTTCCATAGTGGTGAACATTGCTACATTTGATGCTGCAATAGTGTTTAATGATGGGAATGTTGGCAGAAAGAAAGCTATGCATCAGTTAGGGTATCAACCTGGTGTGTTTATGGAAACAATTTTGCAGAGTATCGACAACATTCGCATCGCTGGTGCAGAAAGAGCTATGAAATTAATGCAGAAAGAAGCAAGACAGAAGAGGAAATTAAAAAGAAGGGCTGAAGAGGACCAGAATGAGGATACAGGCTATGGATATGGGAAGTTCTGACTTAAAATTAAAAGGCAAACTGAATAATACTTATTGTATATTTCATTGCCTCTCCCCATAACTTGCATTATCTACAACTTCAACCCATGTTTCTCTCAAACTACTTCATCTACAGTGATACAATATAGCATACAGCTTTCTTATGTCACAATGAATATTTTGTTGGTTCTAGAATTTAAGATTAAGCTCCAGATGGAATATGATGATACCAAATATATGAAATTATTTTAATTTTTAAAGGATGCATATGATTAACATTTCTTTTAATTATATACAGCTTCAATAAGAAATCTAAATCCAACAAATTGATTTTTAGTGTGTTTTAAAATAACACACCAAATTTCAGAAAGATAGCATATGTGAATTTTGAAAAAAAAAAAATGGGCTTAAGATTGTAAACATCTCTGCATATAGAAAAATATGTAGCATTAGTTATAAACAATGGAAAATTATGAAAACAATTGTGCATATTAACTGTATTATCTTAAATGAGTATACTAAGTTTCACTTCTCTAACTTGAAAACTGGATGTTATTGCTATTTATGTAAGACCCAGAATATTTGCATACGTCCCCACTTAAACACTCTTCCACTTCATTAATGACGTCATTTTTGTTGTCAAATCGCCAACCACACAACGGATATTTCATTTCCGGGAACAAGAAAAGGTCACTTGGTACGAGATCGGGCGAATAAGGCGGATGGTGTAAGGTTTCAAAGCTACATTCACTTGTTTTCTAAACTGCAACTTTAAATGAATTAGCTGGTGCATTGTCAGCCAGAAGATGAACAACTTTGGAGAGTATATCGCATCGTTTCTTAATCAGAGCTGTTCGTAACTTGTCCAGAATATTGCAGTAGTATCTGCCAGTGATGGTTGAACCCTTGCAAGATAATCTGTAAGGATGACTCCACTACAGTCCCAGAAAACTGAAAGCATGTCCTTCCCAACTGACTTTTGTACCTTTGCCTCTTTTGGGAGGGGGGAATCGGCATGTTTCCATTACATGCTCATGGTTTTTCTCCCTGGATCATACTGATATATCCAGGATTCATTCATGGTTACCAGACGATCAAACAGATCGTCTTCATCCTGTTCTAACAGCAGCAACATCTGTCTTAAAAGGTCACACCGTGTTTGCTTTTGGAAAGGGGTCAGCAATCGTGGAACCCACCGTGCAGACACCTCAGAGAAGTGCAGTTCGTCATAAGTAATTTTCCACACACTACTATAACTAAAATGTGTCTCCTTCATGATTTGGATTTGTCTTCCACTAGTAAACACTCCACTTTCTTCACTGTAACAGCATCGTCTGTCATTGACGGTCTACCAGCTCTTGGCTCATTTGTCAGGGACATGTGACCTTTTCCACCTCACAATAGTGTCATACGATGGGCAATCACTTCCATAAACAGCCGTCATCTCTTCAAGGATTTCCCGGGCAGTTTTGTCGTTCAAATACAGGAACTTTTCTCCACCTTACACCTCAGTCGCTTTCAGAGCTCACTGTAAAAACAGGACTCAAATCACTCAAACTACCAACATTATGTCCCGAGGGATCAATGATTACACTGAAGAATTTTCATAACTCTAGCATAAAAACTACCGGGTAATTAACACTTTATGACACCCCCTTTGTATGTTTATTCGGAACCATACATATTTTACTTACGACAGTCCTTTCCATCTATTCATTTAATCAACCTTAACAGATAAATGAAAGACAATAATGACAGTCAGATGTTTATGAGCTGTACTCTGTGTACCGGTCACTGTTTCTATCCAACCGCGGACAGTTGAATGTTGAGAGGATTAAAAAAAAAAATTGAAGAGTCCTTACTATTAACGATATCTCAAATGCTTGATGCCATGAAAACGTCCTTTCTTAAATAGGTCTACATATTTCAGCACTCTGATTTAGTCGATATATCTAGTTTGATCTATTTAATCGGCTTTGGTTTTGACTTAACGTTGGTGTTGACAAACATGCACAGAGACACGGCCCTCGTTTTAAGTACATTATTTTTAAATTCCGTTGGCTTCAAACTATATATATGATGAAATTTTGCTATGCAAAATTTGAGTGGAATTGCACCTGTCTATCTGTCTACACCTGTCTACCTGTTACACGAATTTTATATAGAGCTTTAAACGGTTACCACTGCGATGAAGCTCTCTGGATTTTAAACACAAACAAATACCTTAGCTGTAGTTCATAGGTCGGAAAATTTGATGTGTTAGTAACAGCCATGTTGACTGTACGGCTCCAAACTTGGCATCTATGTTCCGCAACCTCCAAGGTCACAATAGGAATCATCATTAATTACGTATTACCTTTTTCTAGGACAAATCTTTTGGAAAAGTTTCATTTTCTGTAAAAACAGCTGACGACTTTGAACAAATTGTGCAGTATATTGGTAGACACAAAATGGAATAAATAGTTTTTATTCTGAACGTACTGTGTAGGACTGTTAAAGTGTAAGAGAATAAAAAGAAAAGAAGAAAAATAGTGTTTTGAGGTTATGGCTGTCCACTACCGTATAGGATAACTAAACTAACTCAAAAGCCAGATGAAAAGTTTATACTAAAATCCATTTCCAGTATAGAATAACTTCAAAATAACCTGTGACATATCACTAATGTGTCATTTTCATATACTATCACTAAAAGTGATGGTATATCTTGCACCGAAAGTGAAGAATGGACGATTTATTCAGTATTCTTTGGTTGTTATTGATTTAGTTCACGTAAATACTAATGTAAATTACGTGAAAGTAGTTTACATACATATCTTCAATTAAATTCATTTCAATGTGAAACAACAAAAACAGGAGCTACAAAACCAATTATTGTGAAAGAGGCGCTTCCTATGGATAGTGGTAGGAAGGAGAACCACCTTCAAAAATCCACAGCTCTGCCAACATTTTCACAATGCAGGTAGTGTTGCTGGTGACGACCATCCATTTAGGAACACCAAAGGTGTTGTGAAAGATCAAATTCTTTACTTTTCAGTGATTTTCATCAACCTTATGGTATTTGATATTTACATTTACCACTATCCTATTAAGGGTTATATGTATGTAAATCTTTATCAGTTAATTTTAATTTTATCAAATATGGCTCTAAAATTTGGTCAAAAATACCATATATTTAACGCATTTCCATGGAAATGAAACGTTATTCTTGAATCTTATAGGTATAGCTTTTGAAGTGCTTTTCATTCTGAATAACCTTTGCATAATTCATTACACAGAAAGAAGAATCCACAATTTATAACAAGTGCATTTTAATGGTTTAACGTATTCCGAGGTTCCAATTCATTGGTTTGAATTTTAATAATGTTATACATCTCTAAAATGAAAGTCTTTTGTTATTTTTTAACCTCTGGTCCATATAAGATTCATAGCTATTTCGTAAAGGATTTGAATATCGGTTAAAGCCTTCTGTGTAGATAGAAAGATAAACATAAATAGAGCATTGATACAAGAGTAGAGAAGGTCATACGAGTGCAGTGCATCAGCTTTTTTAACTATTGAGAATGTATTGTTTGATTCTGAAAGGTAGCATTTCGCATATAATGGCTGTACTACCAGGATGGAATGACCGCTCTGAAATGGTGATTATGTAATTATCCAGCAGGTGTACTTAAAAATGGCAGTGTTGTGTGTAGACCACCGTGAATGTACGACAGACCGTTCTTTCGTTGACAGAGGCTACATATATTGTCCTGTACACATGCGGGCTGCGGACTCGCAACCCAATTAGTACCCACAATGCATCGAATTCAGCTTCATGGCATACAGAATTCCCTCGCAGTTCTCATTTGTGTAACCCAAAGCCCTTTGACTTTAACGAAAAGAGAGCACAGAGCGAATGGTGGCTGCAAACCATGTGAATGTAAAAGCTGCCCATCTCCAAAATACTACCTTTTGTTATTTCGTGATGAGCTATTGTTTTGAACTCAAGTTTCTTCAAAGTAAAATAAATCAAGTAATTTTACATTGATGCTCATTACGTGGCAACATCAAGCACGAAAGGAAAATAAAAACTTTAGATACAAATGATTCTAAAAGACTTATTTACGTTACATTCACATGACTTTCTAACCCATTATCGTTTGCTAACTTCTGTACAACCTACTTTGGTAGAGGAATCACTGTATTGCAGCTAAAATTATATAAGAGTTCTTTATACACATGTTTTTGGTACTCTGTGTGCATGCACGATTACGTTACTGTCGCCAGCATAAAACAAAAACAAAGTGCATTAATCGTTAATTATATAAGTTCAGCATCTTTCAGGAGACGATAAAAAGATTTAAGAAAGTCCCTGCGCGCCTGGGAAGCGTGGATGGTAGCGTGTCTGGCTCATGTTCAACAGGTACCGAGTTCGAATCCCGGACAGGGTGAGTTACCTGGATAAGGTTTCTTCAAGGGTTTTCCTTTATCCTTAACGGGCAAATGTCAGGTAGCTCTAAGCTCCATGAACCCTGCACTTATTTGAGCATCATTTCACACACTTCATTCACCGTCCGATATAACTGAACGTTGGAGGACGTAAATTAAAAAAATAATCGCATAGAAAATTTTATGAATATTTTCATTTTTTCAAACATTTTCCTAATACTTTTATTTCAATGCAATGCGTTTGAAAATATTTCTGACAAGCTAAATTTATATACTGATACCGTAATTAAAGGTTTGCAATAAGTAAAGAATGATTGATTTCAAAGGAATGTTCGTTCTTTGTTACAACACGTACAAGGGCAGTTGAGTCGAATAGCAGTTTGGGTGAATAAGTTGTTTTAACAAAAGAAACATAAGAAACAGTGTCCTTAGCAGATTTCTAAAGGATGGCACTTCTCATTTTGAATAGGGTGTTCTTCGGACCCTTCATAATAGCCTGACAAAATAGCCACAAAGGAAATAATTGGTTGAATGAAGAGGGCTTTCAGAAAGTGAAAGTGACACATACACCCACGCGCAGATGTGGAGGACGGTCTGCGCCGTCAGGCTGATTAGTACAGTCCAGGGCGTGGAGCTTATTAGGTTGGTCAACTTCTTCTGTCTTGTGCAAAGGCAGACCAAGAAGTGATGAGAGAAGATATTTGTCAGTTTATACGTAACTAATTAAGAAGTGATGATCGAGTAATAAGCTTTCCGCCTTCAGTAACTTTAAACAGTGATATTGGTAAACCTTGTGCGACAACTTTAAGTTTCATGTTCGGATAAAAGAAGCAGTCAATAAATCAGTTTCAAACGGACATTCCAGTGTCATTAAACTATCCTTCTCACACATATCCACACATACCCTGGGATTAACCTCATTGCTTAACCCTGAGCTAAACACTATTTGTTTCAAACTGTCCCGTAAAAGGGCAACTATTTGCCCGCCAATCATAATTGTTTCAAATTGTCGCCAAAGTGGAACCTTTGCTCGCCATATAATCGCTTCAATACTGAATTTTCTAAAAGAAAGTATTTGAAGCCCTCTTAATTTTGGATAAATTTTTCAGAAATAATAAACCGTAAAGAACAGATAACCTCACTGCATTATACGTTTATATCACATTTGATATTACATCAAATACTTTTATTTTGCTGAGATAAGCTGTTTTGAGATATCCCCTATTTACAAATGTTCATAGATTTCTTAAACAGGATGACGCCCATTTTTAAGCCTATCCATGCTTAGGAAATGGCAAGTTAAAATTCATCAAATGCTGACCATCCCTTTAAAATTCCATCTTTGTGAAATAAAATATGTACTGTAAATTGAGTGTATAGGGACATAGGGGTGAACAGGAGCAGCTCATGAGAACGTTTTGTCACTACTTAATGTAAAGTTATGTGATTGGATTGATATCTGCGTTCAAAGCACCTTACGAGTTTCTCTGGAAATGCTTACTTACTACCAATTCTGATGTTGACAGAAAAGTTCAAAGACATCAGCTGTTTTTGTGTTGTTTGTTTTGGTAGTAAGGCTTGTGCTGTACGACTGACATAGTTCCATGAAATTAATTCACAAGTTTCCAGGTAAGTACTACTACAAGATTCAAGACAGGTGCTCAAAGATTCATGCTACCATTTTCTTTTTTATAGAACCTGTAAAATATTTTCTCTTGTGCAGTATTTTTAAGGGGTGAATAGGGGCAGCATGGTTAGGAAGTATCAAACTGATCCTAGAGGTCGTTGTCCCAAACATGTCGAACAAGAGTACCTGGGAAGGGCTATACAAGCCATTGCAAAAGGGATGTTCACTCCGAAATGCTTCCAATCACTTTAAAATTACGAAATATGCATTGCAAAGGTACAGCAAAATGTCTAGGGGGGAAATTTTGCCGCCGAACTCAACACGTTTAACACAACCTCTAGATGTCGCAATGTTGAGGGCATTGAAATAGGCTTCGCGAAAGGTCCAGGAGAATTGGAAGATCAGAACCAATAACAAATGTTCATTAACTAAACGTACTTTCCTTGAATTTTTAAACAACCTCTTGGCATAAGACCTGAAGCTTTCCTGGCGACGAATATGCTCACGTTGTTCTTAGGAATCAAGTGAGCTGAAAACACGATTAAAATCGACGTTTCAGGAGTGTGCATCTCTCTCATCATCAGGATATTTATTAAACGTTATAACCACAAATGTATCACCGGATATAACAAATATAAACAAAGATAAAACACTATCACAATTCGCATTACTGAACAAAAGACTGTTTTCAATAAATTAGATGCCAGGTCAGGAGTTGGCGTGAGTATAGCAAATTTATTGGGTCAAAGAAACGTACCTATTTAATTTGATTATCAAGCATTGATAATGTATTATTGTATTGATCTGTATTGATTTAATCGTTATTTATCTGCCTTGCCTCCCGAGAACAAATTCAAGCTCTTGACCAGCTATGGAGAAAAACTATTCTTCGGGCTTCAAGAAGACTGGAATTTATCCCTTAAATAAGAATGCGATGCTGCCAGCTGGAAAAAACATGGGGAAAGTACTTCTTAAAGAATCAAAGGTGGCCTGATGATAATTTATCCAAACCAGGAAAGAAAAGGAAAGTGTGTGCATCACCTAGCAGAAGTGTCCATGAGCATGACTTGGCAAACTTAGTGGGTGAATCAGAAGATAGCGGTACCACATGACGACAAAACAAACATATCACAGATTTGAGAAAAGAGAAGACTACACATCCAATCAGAATACAGAAGAACAGTCTATTGATAGGACGTTACGTGTTGGAGGATGTGTGAAAGTGAGGTTTGAGAGCCTTGAGTGAGATCCAAAATATATTATGGGAGAATTATTGAAGTTGGGCATCAAGGAAAAACATGAGGCATCATTTTTAGACAAAACTCCAAAGATTAGTATTTATTTTCTCCCAATATAGAACATAAATCTTAATTTTATTTCATTCAAGTGATTCAAATCATGAAAGCACCCCTATTAAGACGAGGCAGGCCCAAGTTTAAATGACATTTCTATATTCTAAATGTTAATTTGTATGTTTGAAAGGTGTTTTTGTGTCCCAGTTGATCTCAACGCCTGTTGCAATAGGTTCCTATGTTGATGTTTTTAAATGTCCCTATTGACCCCATCCATAGGGTGAATAGGCACACCTTTTAATTGCCAATTAGTACAAATTACATTAAGAATTGCTAAATATACTTGGTTTCAAGAATAAGTAGCAATAACACCTTTCAGTTCAGTAAATAAATCATCTGTTGGAGTTGGTATTTCTGTATTTACTATTATAAAACTTAAAATATGTCCCTCTTCACACTAGTTAATGTAATAAAACTTTTTACAGATCTTTATCTTACTTTTCGTGAAGAAGCTGTTACAGCAAGAGTTTTTAAGAATCGCTTGTAAAAGAGTGATTAGAGAAGGTCCGTTAGTATTACACAAAACTTTTATAGAGATTTAAGTGAAAATAATTAGCGATTTGAAAGCAATCATTTGATTTTCTTTATACATGCTTCTTAAAATAAAATAAAATGAAATTTTCGATAGTTTTCAAGATTTTCACAACTTAATGTTTGTACTAAACATTAAATCTTTATGAAGGGGTAGAGCAAGGCTGAAAAATTAAATGCCATAGCCGGGATTTGAAGCACGGATCTTCTGGTTGCCGTCCAGCCGCTCTAGCCAATTGAGCTACTATGGCCAACGTGCCGACATGACATCAAATTCTCCAACTGACTCGTGTTTTTCCCGGTAAACCACTAGGAGTTCTCATAAACACATGATACAACTACCTTAATGACGACTTACTATGCTGTAAGTACTTTAAGGCCCGGGCTTTATAGTTCGGACCACTATTAGGTACAACTGACTCGTGTTTTTCCCGGTAAACCACTTAGGAGTTCTCATAAACACATGAGACAACTACCTTAATGACGACTTACTATGCTGTAAGTACTTTAAGGCCCGGGCTTTATAGTTCGGACCACTATTAGGTACAACTGACTCGTGTTTTTCCCGGTAAACCACTTAGGAGTTCTCATAAACACATGAGACAACTACCTTAATGACGACTTACTATGCTGTAAGTACTTTAAGGCCCGGGCTTTATAGTTTGGACCTCTATTAGGTACAATTAATGGACATTAACTGAACTTTCACACAGGCCGTGTGTAGCCAAACTGTAAATCCCGGGCCTTAAAGTACTTACAGCATAGTAAGTCGCCATTAAGGTAGTTGTCTCATGTGTTTATGAGAACTCCTAGTGACTTGCCGAGAGAAACATGAGTCAGTTGGAGAATTTAATGTCATGTCGGGTTGTTGGCGATAGTAGTTCAAATGGTTAGAGCGGCTAGACGGAAACCAGAAGATCCGTGTTTAAAATCCCGGCTATGGCATTGAATTTTTCAGTCTGGCTCTACCCGTTCATAGTGTGTCCTACACCCGGCTAGTATGAAAGAATAATTAATTATCTTTTTGTTTATTTCCGGAGGGAAATACAGTTTGCTCAAGACTTATCGAAGCGGATTGATTTGTTTTTCTTAATTAACTTCTCAAACGTAAGTAATTTCGGACGATGAATGAAATTATAAAATGGGACAAAAATTATCACCGGCTCCATAGAGCTTAGAGTTACCAGATGTTCATCTTTTAGGATAAGGGAAAAAGCCTGGAAAGAACCTTATCTAGACAATTCACTCTGATCGAGATTTGAACTCGGAATTTCTTGAACGTGAGGTAGAAACGCTACTTTATGCTAATGAGACGGACTAGATAATGATATACGAAAGCATATGTTTTATGAAAAATATTAATAAGCAATAAACAACTAAGACAAGCAATAAAAATTGATATATTTATTTGTGTACCATAGAAAATGGTTCAGAAATGAACCTTCTATTTCAAACTATATACCAAATGAAATTTCAGCCTTTCTTACACTCTTAATAGTTCTATAAATTGTGTTGGAACGGAAATAAAATGGTTTTGGATCCACGTACGTAGATGAAATTTTTTTCTTGCATGTGTGAGGAATATGTCAGAAATTTGTTACTGTGTTCTTTATTTACTTATACCAAAAGTGTGATACAAATGGTCATGTCAGCAGCCATTTTCCTTTTGAAAATTTTGCCTATAAATAAATATGCGTTTACACTTCCTTACTCTGAAGAAAACAGGCGAAAATATTGACCAGGAAACAGAGTTTCCCCTCCCCAACCGAGTGTCAAATCTAGTACCCTTCACACAGTAGGCACCTCAAATGTTTTATCGTTACAGTCTTTGGTAAATAAGAGCGGTACAGATACCCTGCCCATTTAATAAAATATATATAAACTGTGTATAATTGCACTTGCTTTAAGCTCAATTCTCCTAATTATTCGGGTCAAAATATACTAATAAATCAATATGTAAGACAAGGGTGCATATTATAACCCAGTCCCTTTTAGGTTTATTTGGACGATGGCTTAATTAGATGGAAAGCGAAAGCCATCTTGTGTTGATATTAGAGAAACTGAAATTACTATGTAAGTATATGTGGATGGCGTCCTAATTTTACAAGATACGGAGGAAAAACTTTAAATATCAGTTTACTTATTACAGCAATTAATTGTAAATGAATACAATCTCAAAATCTCTGTTCATAAAATTAAAATCATACACTCTAGGATTAATATAGTGCAAGAGAAGAAATTAGATTCCACAGACCACTGTTAGGATATAAAAATTTAATGAAATAAAAATGAAGAGATTACGAATAAATTAAGGGTACTGGGAGGTTAATTCACCCAGTCAGGGCTAGTTTTTAACAATATTAAAATATAAATATACGAAAAACTAAACATTGCAAGAAGTGGAAATTTGGTAAGATTATAGTATAAGGATGCGTGCAATTAACGACTGTATAATATTTACATTAAGTTCATACAGTTCCTTTCAAAAGGGGCATAAGGCACTCTGTGTATCCTGAGAAAAACTATTACACCCTATATTTCAGTTCTAGGTTCTTTGTAGGAATTTAAAGGTATAGGCACCAATCTTTTTCCTAAATAACGTAAGCCACAGTTTTATAATCTAAACTAAATAAAATGTATAGATGGTTTATACGTACTATGGACATGAAAATTATTTATTTGTATTAAAAGAAAGATAATATTTTTAAGAACTGATTTCTATTTTCCCTCCATTTTATAAATCATATGAATATAAAAGTTAGATTAATGTGTTCAGGAAACATTAAAAAATAAGTACTAAAAATTGTATACCAAAACTTCTTATAGTTTTTGAGAAACATGCGCCTAAAGTATGAAAAGTCGACGTTTTGGGAAATCACGATCAAAGATTAAGCAGCTTTCTTTTTAAATTATACATACTCTCAGAACATGCCTGCTCCATACTCTTGCTCAGTTAGGTTTCCCTCATCTTTTCTTTCCTTTTTCTCACCTATAGCTCTACTTTCAAGCAACTGAGCTGTTATTTTTGGCTCTGAGCGTTGACGTACATCTCTTTTTAGATACGCTGCCCTCATATTTTCACTATTCTTTATGCCCATTTTTGTCTTTACTTTACAACAAGCACTGCACCCATCATTATAACAAATAACGCTATCATATACACCAATTTTTTAAAGTCTTTGGTTTAACATGCGCAGGTTTTGGAATTATTTTCCATATTAGATGATGAAAACTATCAATTGGATTTAGGGTTCAACCATGTAAACACTTTCTCAGAAAATCATCTCGAGGAAGTTCCCTAAATACTGGTTTAATTCCCCAAAAAATCTCTTCTGGAAGAGAGTGTTTATGTTTAAAAATTTCTTTCCTAATCTAACCTCTTTGAAAGCCACTTAACATATCTTCACCTTCAGGACACAAACCATGCTATGGATTACTATCTGTGGATAACTTATGAAAATTAATCGCCCAAATGGCTTTTTTAACTTCTGCCATTGTTTTACCTGTATTTCTCCTGATTGCTAGTCCATAATACTGCTGTAGGAGGTCAATCTCTTTGTCTGTTAACCTTTCACCACCTGCAAGTTGTTTACCATCGGCAGGAATCTTACCCTTCATACTACATCAGAAAGTGGGCGTGTCATTGCGCCGCCATCTTTAAATTGATGGATTAAAGGGCTTTAATACCAGCTGACACCCTATTATATATATCACTTAAAAGCTGCATAATTGTATAATCGATTTTTGAAGCCCATTGACCTCCCAGTGACCTTAAATGTATGCAATAAATAAAAAAAGGTTTCGAGACTACATGTATAAATAGAAGGGATCTTTGAATAGAAAGTATGATATGAGAATACCGAAGTAATCCTGTTATATATACCAATAGAATAAATGAAACCTAGACGACCAGGTCAGGTATGACATGAGGCGAGAACAGACTTATTGGCCTAAACAATGAAAAGAGGAACAGTCTATTTGAATTAAAAACGTCATACATACTAATAGCACTTAAGAATCATAAGATAATATTTATAAGAAATAGCGAATAAGTATTTGAGGTTAGATATATACATACTAGGCTACTCTTCTGCTTTAAGTCTATTTCCATTCATTCGCAGTATTTTATCCTATACAATAAGAAGTGAAAGTAACACGCAACAGTGCCCCTGGATATTGGAGCGCATGTTGCAAGCAGATCAATCAGTGTTCACTGGAAAAAACCACCGATATGCTGGTGTGGAGTTCGCTTCAATTCACTGCCTAAGGCTCCTAGATCTCCTTTTTTATTCTGTTCCGTTCTATCTTCTTCCATTCTGCTTTCCATTTGTGGCACATTGAAGAGCACTTAAATTTGAGGGAACGTTTATAAAGAATATTTACGTGTAAATCTTAATCACGTATTTAACGTAAAAGAACTATTGCAGTCCGCCCAAAAATTGTAAGATATGGATATATCACTGGAGGTTAAGCCTCTGAACTGAAAGCCGTTTAAAAACGCTTATAAAGTTGTCTCCAAAATACGAAATCTGATAAGCTTAAAAATTGACTATTACCTGTTTGAAATGTGATGAAGTTTGTACTTGAGCACTACTAGGTGATCAACCAATAGGAGTAATTCGGTGTTGTCGTATTGCAATCCCACTAGGTGGTGTGCCAAACTAATCAAACTATAATAAATACTATTCCCGCTAAGACAAAAATTCAGATTTTGCAAAAACTGATCCATGATGAAGGAGAGAGTAATGTATCTATCATAACCTTAAAACCCCCATAATTTTACCTCAAATAGTTTTCTTAATACAAATAAATAAAGTAGATACCATTATATTATAACAATGCCTTGTGACGTAAGTACTATCATGAATATCATTATTGGTTGACATGTATGCGTGAACGTATGTTTGAAATTATTAAGCACTGACACGTTAACATATGACATGACGTGATAAAAGAAATATGTACTTTGAATAAGCCAAGGTGTTTGTTAAATTCGATGAGAGGAAACGATACACTTCTTGCTAGTCTGGCAGAACGTGTCTGGTCACATTGTATCTTTGTCTATGAATGGTTCGTAATCTCTACTTACTCTAGAGAGTTCAAAGCAGTGTTATTCAGTTACTCCTCCATGAAAAAGTGTATCCGCTGGATCAATGAGACGTGATCCAACACCACCACCCCCCTTACAAGTGCTATAACAGTCTAATAGAGTTAATGTGGGCTCAAATTATGTTGCAAACAGAAATAATATTTTTAAACTGGCTCATGTTGAACACTTATCACGAAGAAATTAGCAATGAACACAACAAGACTGGGAAGACTGCGGGAGGCATCAGATAAACTACAAGAAGACGACTTTCGGAAAGAAGTAGCATGTAACGAGATTTTGGAACGTATCATCATAAATTTGCAGTACTCAGACGATGAAGACAATGACAATGACGAATTATCTCTTAACGTAAGTAACATTCACAGCTATACGGATGTACCGCTGGTATTTTCGTTGGATTAGAAAATTTAGTAATTCATAAAATATAATCAATTTTAAACTAAACATTTAAAGTATTTCCGTAATATACTAATATGCATGTTGTAATTGTCATTTCAATAACTGCATTATTATAAAACTTTGGAAAATTCAGTTTGCGTTTCCTTACGTCTAACGCCACGAACACTCGCAAGTGTGCGACATAGAGGGAAATATAAAGAGTGGGGATAACGAGGTGGCAACGCTGAAGGCTCTAACGCATCTGATTCGCTAGAGGTGGGAACTCTTCCCATTTGAAGCACATAATAATTATATACTAAAGATTAACCTTGGTGAATCATCCAAACAAATAAACCAATCTTCAAGATATACATTATTCCCATAATTTCCAGCTCCAATTTTTTTTTTCAATTATTTTTGTAAAGTCTCTTTTGGTTTCTTCTTCCTTGAGGTCGATAATTTAAGTAACTTTAGCTATTATTCGTCATTAGTCTTTCTATATGTTGTTTTCAATTTCCTCTGTGATTTGTTACTATACTGTTGAGCTGTACAAATTTAAGTTAATACTTAATTGGCAAATTATTCTATTTCATATGATATTCTTTATCTTGCCTTTCCTAAAAACAATTTTTTTTAATTTTTATCTATTTTTCGTTGACCTATTATATAGTTTTAGAATTAACAACTGAAACCCTTTAAATATAAAAACTGTATGAGAGATCTAAATTCCTTGTAATTTCTCGAACTATCTCGAAGGTCCCTGCTTCGTAGGGCTTCGAAGCGACGATCTGTTGACTTCGTTAAATTCCTCACTCTTATGGCTGAGGAGATGCAATTGTCTCAGGGTCCGCCTTGACGAGTACTTATATCACTACTGAACTATGGAGTAAATGATGGATTGGACTGGGAATTTTGGATTTCCTCAGGGTTCTTGAATAGAGTCTTTTAATACTTTTGTATCGGCGTCAAGTTACTCGGATGTCGGCATGTTTTAGCAATTTAGGCGGCTCTCACGGAATGTACTGCTAACTATATATGCTGGAAGTTTTAAAATATTTATCTTAACTTGAGAGTCCTTTGGATATAGCGGATGAAACTCGCACATCACTGGAAGGTCGCTTGATGCTGTTGCTATGGATAACAGTTCCCCCTACTGTAGACCTCGCCAGACTGCTCCAATTCTGCTCCAATCTTACCCTTTCTAAACTCTCCAGAAACGGTAAATTCCTTTCTTTAACTAAACAAAAGTGTAGGCCAATAACCCTTATAGCGACGCTAAGGGATAGCAAGTAACGGGAGCCTTAGTTGCCCCGAAACCTAGCAGACATATCGGAGAAACTAAGCCTATGTATTTTATTGGTTATAATTTTTTAGGTTGACACCAATATATATATACGAGGGCTATCCAGAAAGTAGATTACGTTTTCGTTCGTTTCCGCTAGGGGCGGGGCTAGCGCGGCCATCTTGGGGTCAGAGCGTTGCGCAGCTCAGTCGGCATCTAGCCGTGCTAGTGAGAGGTTCGTGCTGTGCTCCGTTCAGATACTGTGACGGTTTGAAACGTCTGCGTTAATTGAAAATCCCGCGAGCTGCGAGGTGCGTGCAGTAATAAGGTTTCTGACTGCAAAAAACTGTAAACCGATAGAAATCTATCGGCAGCTTTGTGAAGTGTACGGGGACAACATTATCACTGAAGGTGGAGTACGTCAGTGGGTCATCAGATTTAAAAATGGCCGAACCAATGTTCACGACGAAGATCGAAGTGGGAGACCCAGCATAGTGACTGCCGAATTTGTCGAAAAAGTCGATGCTAAAGTCCGTGAAAATCGAAGGTTCACAATAACGGAACTTTCTTTGAGTTTTCCACAAATTTCGCGAAGTTTGTTGCACGAAATCATCAGCGAAAAGCTTGGTTACCACAAGTTTTGTGCAAGATGGATTCCAAAAATCTTGACAGAGGACCACAAAAATCAGCGAATGGCTGCAGCGTTGAACTTTTTGGACGTTTACCATAAGGATGGTGACTCTTTACTCGATCGCATCGTTACTGGTGACGAAACATGGGTGAAACACGTGAACTGTGAAACGAAATTGCAATCAATGCAGTGGGGGCACACAAGTTCTCCCCAAAAACCCAAGAAATGCATGCAAACAATGTCGGCAAGGAAGATGATGGCGACTGTTTTTTGGGACAGAAAAGGTGTGATTTTGGTGGACTTCCTGGAAAGAGGCACTACAGTAAACTCTCAAAGGTATTGCCAAACTCTCCAAAAACTCAGAAGAGCCATTCAAAACAAGCGCAGAGGAATGTTGAGCTCTAAGATTGTTGATTCACGACAACGCCCGGCCCCACACGGCAAATGTCACTCGTGAAGTTCTTGAATCTTTTAAGTGGGAGTTGTTTCCTCATCCGCCGTACAGTCCCGACCTGGCACCGAGCGACTTCCACCTATTCCCAGCAATGAAGAAGTGGCTGGCTATGCAGCGTTTTGATGACGACGCACAGCTGCAAGAAGAGGTAACGAAGTGGTTGAAGGCGCAGGCGGCCGAATTTTTCGACGAAGGAATTTCCAAGCTCGTACATCGCTACGATAAATGCCTTAATTTGAATGGTGACTATGTCGAAAAGTAGTATTTGAGTGTGGCTTTCATCTGTATATAATAACATTTGTTTCCTATACTTTGTTTACTTTTTATTCCAAAACGTAATCTACTTTCTGGATAGCCCTCGTATATATATATATATATGATACGTTGATAAAAATATTATTATAAAAATCTCAGATTGCGGCAAACCCACATACCAGTATTAAATTGATTGAGTTCTAATTGGAGCTATGAGTTCTCTTGTCCTCAGGTGAATGTTTGTAGGAAATGGATTTTGGTGGTTGTTGGCTACTCAGTCGTATTAATAACACCCACTGAGCCCACTCCTGTTCAACATAACAACAAATGTCATTTAGGAAATAAAAACAGAGCGGGTAAAGGCATACATTTACGCAGATGACATGGTGCTAGTATAATCATCAATTAACTCCCTCCAGACAGCGTTCGCAAACTACTGATATGGGCTCGGAACAACGACCTCGCGCTGAACGGCACCAAAACTGTGCAAATGACTTTCAAGAGAGGAGGCAAACAAGCAAAGCAGACTCTATATACTTAGGAGGACAACCAATGACCAGGGTGAAAAGCTTCAAGTATTTAGGGATAACGCTACAACCCTCCGGAACGACCTACACATTGCACATCAAAAACAGGATGACAGCATCAATAAGAGCCATGAATGACATCAAACATCTACCAAGGATCTCCCTGCGAACAGCAATGAAACTATTCCAAGCAAAGATACTGCCAGTAATCACGTATGGTCTACAATCCACCTGGCAGCACCTCAGAAAGAGCGACCTAAACGATGTTGAAAAGGTCAAAGCGACGTTCCTTAAACGCGCCCTGTGTGTCTCCAAGTACTCATCGTCGCGCCTGGTGTACGAACTATGTAGAGAAACCATGCTGCTGGAAGACCTGAGACTGCAATTACTGCTGCCATCCACACCAGCGTACGAAGCGGCCGTCACAGAGCACCGAAGGAAGAAGACGGAAAACCTGCAGACTTGTACGCCACGGACGCCATGACTACCGACGACTGGAAGGAAGCGGGCTACGACCTGAGGCACACAGTGACCCGGTTCGCGGTTCACGGTTTTCATTTTAGGTTGTGTTCCACGAAGAGTTTTCACGAACACAAACCAGACTGCGTGTGCTCCTTGTGCGGGAAAGTGTGCGAAAAATATCATGCGCTGAAATGTAAAAATCGCGTAGTGTCACTGACAAACTTTTGTAATAGTGAAAACTGATCACTGTACCAACATGCACATTATGCGCTCTTCCTTCTTTTATTAATAACACTTTGTTTGTTGCAGAATTATTTGGTTTAATTCCTACTAAGTTTGCTTATCGACTTGTATCGGTGACCACCTGTTAGTAAAATTCCTAACATAAATTCAATTTTACTTGAAACCCTGGATTACTTGGTTAAAGTTACTTCCGCGCGGTTTCTATTTCCTCTTTACACGGCGAGTACTTTGCTCTAATAAACTTCTAATGCTGCTTCCACTTACGCTGGTTGCGCTATTCTTACCTTCCCTACATTTCAGACTTATAAATCTTCGCTTCTCTTCTTAACGCGCATGAACACGTACTTCCTGTCTCAGTATCACACTTTAAGTAAATTTTTCATACTTCACGATTCAGTTCGAACCTTATTCTGACCCCCTCTCTAACTTTATCATATGGCCAAACTAGCTAACCCTTCTCAAATGTTAGATTATTATTGGCATTCGTTTGCAAAACTAATTTAACTCATTGACGTTCAGCTGACCCTGAGTTGTTTCTAACGGTATACATCGTTATAAAATCAGCGAAGTAGATCCCTTTAGCGTTCATGCTCAACTGCATTTTGAAAACCCTTTGTCCCAGCACATTCCTGGCTGGAAGTATTCTATAGTTCTCAGACATTGAACTTTAACTAGCACAAAGAAGGCAACGGCCCTCCCTTCCTGTCTCTCTGACGTGTACAGATATTTACAAGAATAACTTCTCTTTCTTGCCTGGGTGCTGGTATATATTATATTAAATTATATTCTTCCCTTCTTATTGTTTAAGTCAACCACTATTTTAATCATTACTCTATCCTTTCTAATTTCATATTATTATTACAAAATTTTTATATTCGTTTAGCAAAGCATTTTTATTAATTTATCTTCTTTTTTAATTATCTGATTTCGATGAATTCGCCGCCTCCTAATCGCTGCATGATACTGTGGTTACAAAATATTTGCTTGATATAACTGTTTACAGAATTGAAAATAATTCCTCAATAAATAAAATCTAACAATTTATCTTATACTAGAATAATGGGCAGGCGGAAATAAAGCTACAATTTTGAGAATCTGCGTGGTAAATTTCATCAACATTCTATGAAAGTTGTATGTTAATTATTTTGCAGATGGAATTTGAATAAAAAATCGCAAAATCTTAAACTATTTCAAAAAGAGGTATACTTATATATTAGTACAAAAGTGAATCGAGAAGATATTGACACATTGCTTCACTCACACTGTTTATTCACATGTTTCAAGAGCTCTTGCTCCTATCATCAGCTGATACTCGATTAGTGTAAGTTGTAGTGGTTTCCTCTTTCTCCGTGTTGTCAATAGATGGCGTGATGTACTTGTCAAAGATGTCCGGTGGTGGAGTTTCAAAATTCATGACTCTATGACGATTTTTGTTGATGAAGATTTTTTCCCATACGGAAAGGTCTGTGGGGTGATTAACATATTTTATTAGAGATGTTTCCAAGTTGAGGTCATGTCTAGTATTCAAAAAAATGAAAAGCCACTGCTGATTTTTCTGTTTCACCATTTTTAATGTTTCTTAGATGTTCTTTAGTTCTGATGTTAATATTTCTTTTTGTTTTTCCTATATAAATTTTAGGGCAAGTTTCACATTTGATCTCATAGATTCCTGGTTTTTCTTTGGTAGTGAATTTTTGGGAGGGCCTTTTAACAAATTTCTGATATTAAAACTATTTTGAGGTGCAAGAGTTATGTTGTGTTTTGAGACGATTTTTTGGAATTTGTTATAGGCTGATGGGTGGAAGGTGAATTTTTTAAAAAGTTTTTTCTCTTTTTCTCCTGTAGGTTCCAGGGTGGTGGTTTCTTTTATTTTCTTAGCTTTGTTGAGTCTGTTAACCGTTTTGTCTACTAAATTTGCGTTGAAACCGTTGGATATAGCTACTTTTTTATGTGTAGGTATTCCTCTTGATAATCTTCTCTGTTTAGTGGAAAGTTGATCATCCGAAAGATTAAACTGTTGACAATGGCATGTTGGTGTTGTTTTGGGTTGAAACTGTTGTTCTTGATGTATGTATCTGTGTGTGTCGATTTCCTGTAAATACCAAAGGTGAGTTTGTTGTTCATTTTTTTGATCTTGAAAAAAAAAAAAAAAAAAAAAATATTAACATCAGAACTAAAGAGCATCTAAGAAACATTAAAATGGTGAAACAGAAAAATCAGCAGTGGCTTTTCATTTTTTGAATACTAGACATGACATCAACTTGGAAACATCTCTAATAAAATATGTTAATCAGCCCATAGACCTTTCCGTATGGGAAAAAATCTTCATCGACAAAAATCGTCATAGAGTCATGAATTTTGAAACTCCACCACCGGACATCTTTGACAAGTACATCACGCCATCTATTGACAAAACGGAGAAAGAGGAAACCGCTACAACTTGCACTAGTCGAGTATCAGCTGAGGATAGGAGCAAGAGCTCTTGAAACATGTCCTGTGAATAAACAGTGTGAGTGAAGCAATGTGTCAGTATCTTCTCGATTCACTTTTGTACTAATTTGTGCTTCACTGTTCCTACGCTTCTTCCAAGTTTATACTTATATATGTTTATGCTAATTGTATAAATACAGGTGTCTGTAACTTAAAACTTTCAAATACATATTGAACTTTTAAAAGACACCTGAAAGCAGCATTGCTTAATAATGGTAGTTTTAAAGCCATGGAATACAAAGGTAAAATTTATATATTAAGTATTGCCTGTTCGTATTCCCAGGATCTGCATATATGTATATATTATGCATAACAAAGAGGAAAATAAGTTTATCTCAATTGTCTCACCCAAATAAATGAAAGCGAAGCCAAGTAAACAATTCGCACAATCCTTCACAATCTTGAAAAGAAGAAAGATTGCTTAAAGCCAGAAAGAATAGTTTAGTGTGAAGATAAAGCTAATTAAAAGTAAAGCCGGCACACGGGAGGAGCCTGTAGGAGCCGTGAAATGGGGAAGAAGCAATAAATTAGATCTATTTATGCGGTGGGGTAGAGTTAGGATGCAGGACAATATTGTAGGCCAAGAAGAGGGCGAACAAATGGCTGGAGACATTTGCAAGAAGCGAATGGGCGAAAGGGTTGACTGCTGCGGCGGCTAGTAAAAAAGAATAGAATTTTCCACTGTTCCTATTCAGAGAGAGGGAAAAGGCGCCACCAGCAAAAGAAGAAGGAAAGACTTGCCCTCAAGCATTGCGGACTCACATAAAGTTTCTCACAAGGTGAAGGAAAGAATGGGATAAGGGCAGAGGGGGAAGGGGGAATGTAATTATGGAGATTTAAACAGAACTAGCCCTGGTGGAGGGGTGTTAGGATCACTGAAGTTAGAGATGGGCGAAAAAATATAGCTCTCAGTCTGGAGGAAGCGACAGGCCAAGATTTCAAAATACATCACTGCACAGTTGAGGCAAGTTTAGGAGACCTTTATTGGCTCCATTCCCTCTGCGAGTATGTGTTGTGTCCGTCTTATTGGTCGTACGTTTGCCAGGAATGTTGGCGAAACTTCTACCCAACCGAGATTACACACGTGTACTCAATAACTACCTCCGTACAACGAGATCACTAATTCTCCAACTTAGACATTGGAACATCTTCTGTTTAGGAAAAAAATATTATAAACACTCGTAAAAATTTGTGCGCTCACATGTTTTAGGTACCCAGCATAAATAAAAGTTACTACATACATATTAATCTAGATATCATTTTATTTCGTGTTTCCTTATAGGTGCAATGTGAATAACAAATTGTATAGTGTGATTCATATAAACCTAAACGATTTCAATACGTCACAACCTTTGAACCAATAATAGGACACACTGCAACTTTGTGAGAATATAATACACAATTGAGGGAGTACATTGCACTATTTACATCTCAGAGAAAATGTTGGAAGTGTCATCCACCACCATCTACTACAGTAGCAATAAAAATTGAAACAAATATTACAATGTGGGGTGTAGAAAGCATTTGGGTGATGATGGACTTCTTGGAAGTTCTCGGAGTTCGGTCTAATCGTTTCTCGGCTGCTGTGGTATTTGCATGTACTCTTCTTTTCAGGGGTGGTCGCGGAAATGGAAGGATAATGTGGTTTTAAATAAAATATTATTTATAATTTCTCCAACGAATTTCCAAACTCTTGAGATTTACTAAGGATGCAACTTTTTTCTAACATAAATCAATCGATATCAGTATTCACTGGTGCAATCCTTTTAACTGTTCACCAATAATCACTTTTCTGTTACACCAAGTAAAATACACTGATACATATATTCTTACACACAAAAATTGCCTTTGCACATGAGCGTCTATTTGCAAATTAACTCACACGTCCTTTCACCATGGAAGTCAAGTGAAGAAGAAGGAATCACTTCAAGTCCAGGTGCTTATAAAGTCTTTTTGCCGTTACCATAACGACAAATCAACTTTTATACATTTCTTCATAAATTTTGTATAATAACTATTTCATACCCTTATTCAATAATCGAAATAATTTTTTTTTACTTCTTTCTTTTTATTAAATAGATTTAAATAATCATTTAAATCGTTTCAAAATTAAAGCAATACTAAAATACAATTACAACAATAACAACAATAATAACCACCGCCGCCGCCACCGCCACAATAATGATAATGATGATGATAATGATAATGATGTTGATAATGATAATGACGATAATGACAATGATAATGATAATGATAATGATATTGATGTGATAATAATATGATAATGATATTGATGTGATAATGATATGATAATGATATGATAATGATATGATAATGATATGACAATGATGTGACAATGATAATGATATGCTAATGATATGATAGTGATGTGATAATGATATGATAATGATATGATAATGATGTGATAATGATGTGATAATGATATTGGCGGTGGTGTTGGTGGTGGTGGTGGCGGTGGCGGTGACGGTGGTGGCGGTGATAATGCAGTGTCAGTACAGCACTAGTGGGTCTAGGGCTGGCAAAGCAAATGCCGACTTGATGCCCACGTACCGCACTGATCATCCAAACGACCAGGTGAGGGATGGGGCCGGCGTCGTACACCCCTACGGAAATTTCTTTCTAAGGCAGGACCGTAACCGGCTCCTTACTTTGCTCTTGGCACCAAATGAGCTTCGGACCTGTACCTGGGAGTTATTAACCATTCCTCCAAGTATAGCACTGTGTTTTAACTAATGCCTGCGAGCGAGAAATGTTCGCATTCAGCAGCTTCTCATCTAGTTCGTTTAATAATAGATATGGTTTTTCGGAATATCCGAAAAAGTTCAAACTTACTTTAAGGAGAAAATATAAACATTTAAAATTTCTTCTACTGTTATTATTTTAAAAAAAATATTCGATTACTCTCTCTAATTATTTCACCGCTAAAGGGTCCTTATAACCTATGCAACACTTCCAATATTTTGGAGAGTATTGTGGGGAAGTTAAGGGAGTCAAATGTTCCTCAATGTTTCGTATCGCTTTGCGTGAATATCATATTTTTCATTTGTTTTTAGAATGAATTGGAGCTGTAAGAAATTGAGAAGTGTAAATGGAATAATTCACCATAAGAATCCTTTGGAGTTATTTCACAAAGAACAGTGAAAGGTAAACTAACGCGTTTAAATCGAGTTTAGAAAGATACATAGACTTATGATGTCGGGTAAGCTATCTAATGGTGCGTAAGGTGAGCACGAAGTTGATCCTATGTAAATGAGATTATTTCTTAATGATTTGCTCCTGTGGTAGATAAAGGACACACGCGCATTTACATTTCTAAGATGAAGCCGGAGAATGATGTGTAACGGTGCGGGCGATAATGTAGACAAGAGCAAAGGGGGTGAGACCATTCAAGAGGTTTAATGATGCTTCAGAAGATGAGGGTTCCCCTTCTGAGGATTAAGAGGGTGCAATGGTGGATCACACACACACACACACACACACACACACACACACACACACACACACACACACACACACACACACACACACACACACACACACTGTAAACCACAACTGAAAGCGGAAGATCTCGCGGAATTTCCTGCAATTGGGTAGCTTGCTCATTATGTTTGGCTTTGCAATGACCTTAACTTTCCACTTGGAGTGACCCCAAATCAAAACCCACTTCCAAGGTCTTAGAGTGCAGTTTAAAGTGTTTTATTTGATCTCTGACTTTGTTTCACAAAATTATGTTCCAGTAGTTGTTACAACCAAGAACAGGTAGAACTTCATAGTAGTTTACATTTGATATGTGCTTATTTGTACAGTTTCCATTACAATTTCAGTACAATAAAATTTAACAGTGACCATGCACTATTATACATCCTGTATAATACATGAGATTGCTGTCCCTAAGTTTTGCTCGCTGATTCAGGTCCCCTGGCTATAAGCCTTTGATTTTCCTGAGCAGCTTGCTGTCATTTCTTCTTGATCTTCACTTCTTTTATCCTAATTCACTTTTCTCGTAACCTATATAAGAAATTTCCTATACATCTATTTTTCTGTTCGCCCATCACCGTTAGCAAGCGTACCGCTAATCTCTCTTTACTTACACTGTCCCATTTCTTATCCCATATTTTTCTCCAAGAGCCAAGAGCAGGTACAGGTCGCCCGGGTTCTCCCGGGCGGAGGGTTACACGCCATGGTACCTATCCGCTGTGCGGATTTACCCGTGCGGTATAATAGATAAATGTATACGCGCAAGCTTGCGTGTCGTTTGGTGAGACGGCGCAGTTGGCCTCTACTGATGCTTCTGGTGCCGGGATATTCCCCCTTGGCGGGGGAACAGTGCCCGTCCCACCTCGCTTTGTACGGTCGCTAGCGATCCGTCCAGTAGCGAGAGACCAGATGGGAATTGGTTTTAGGTTTAATAAGACCAGGTCGTGCGCGTGCCCCAGGGCACGACTGCATGTGTTAACCTTCCAGCCGCGGCCAAGGCGCAAGTTGACCTGGCGGTCATTGCTAGGGGCAGGAGGAGAGGCAGACTCTACCACCCAAGGGCATCCTTGGGTAGGCGATAGCTCATCCGTCTCCTGGGGAAACGGTGGTCGTATTGACCAAGTGAATTCACCAGCTGGTTAGGGTGAGGAGTGATCTTGGCATACAACGTGCGTGTTCATTCACGCACGACGTCTTCGACGTATGATACGACAGACTGCGTCTGCAGGAAGTGAGATGGGAACCTGCGCTCGGTACCGTAGATCATCCTTATGCTCTGTTCTGCACGGCTTGCAGCCTGCAGAGGGTGGTATGAGCCACCGAAGCCCAGACCTCGCATCCATACAGGATCAGATGCGGGACGATCACACGGTACGTCCGCAGTTTGAGGCGGATGGGCATGGTGGATCGGAATATGGGGTAGAGTTGCCTGAGCGCAGCGTGGCCGAGGTCGGCCATTGCCCTGACATGCGGAGTGAAAGTGAGGTCACGGTCCAGTTGGATTCCTAAGTATTTGGCGGCTAGAACCCAGGGGATTCTACTCCGCCGTAACCGCAGGTCTCCTTCTGGGCAACAGCTACGGGCCTTAGCCAGCATGAGAGCGGAGCTCTTCTGCGGGCTAATGGCCATCCCCCTCTTCTCACTCCACCTGCCAATGGCGTGGAGCTGACGCTGTAGTGGGGGGAGACAGTAGCGGACGTTCTTGTTCTGCGCCAGTATGAGGACGTCTTCGGCATACTGACACAAAACAGTGCGCGGTTCCGTAGGAAGGTCAGACATGTAGGCGGTGAAGAGTAGCGAGGACAGAACACTGCCTTCCGGGACTCCAGCCGCTATGGGTCTGATAGAGGATAGCTTCCCCTCGACCCACACTCTGAAGGTGCGGTCCTTGAGGAAGCTGCTGAGTATTGCCAGGTAGGGAGGGGGGAGTTGTGCTTCTTTGAGTTTGAACAACAACTCCTGGAGGCACATGGTGGTGAAGGCCTTCTCCACGTCCAAGAGCACAGCGATGGTTTTGAGGCTGTCCTGGAGTCCCAGGGCAGCCTTCTCCGCCAAGCTCAGTAGCCTGTAATTTGTTAACTCCTTATATTCTATCAGGTAATGATCTCCACAAAATTCACATATCCCAACCTCATTACATCCCAACCCTTTTACATATATTATTCCTACTCTCATCCATGCTATGCCTTCTATTCCAGTTTTGTCACATTGATCTATATATTTTCCCTACCGCATTCTGTCTTTAATTGTTTATAAAATTTAAGAGACTTCTTTTCTTCTATACTTTCCAATGTCTCCTGCCTATCTATGTCTTGAAATCTAGTTCTCATTTCCTTCCAAAAAAAAAAAAATGCTATAATTTATCTCCTCTGCTCTCCATAGATCTCCCAATTCTAACTTCGATACCATTCTTTCCAATTCCGACCATCAACTACTTGTATTTTTAATGCTTTTCTATTGTTTCATGCACAAATTCAGTAATTCCCCATTCTGCCCCTTAGTACACTTATACCAGAATTTCAAGGCTCTCTCTAATGGATAGAGTCAACATGAAAAATTCAATGCCATGGCCGGGATTTGAACCACGGATCTCCTGGTTTCCGTCCAGTCGCTCTTAACCTTTGAGCTACCATGGCCAACGCACCGTCCTGACATTAAATTCTCCAGTTGACTCATATATTTCCCCCGTAGACCACTAGGGGCTCTCGCACAAACGGTGTATCTCGGATGCGAGAGCCCCTAGTGGTCTACCGGGGAAATATATGAGTCAACTGGAGAATTTAATGTCAGGACGGTGCGTTGGCCATGGTAGCTCAAAGGTTAAGAGCGACTGGACGGAAACCAGGAGATCCGTGGTTCAAATCCCGGCCATGGCATTGAATTTTTCATGTTGACTCCATCCATCAAATATCTTAGCCTATGTGCGGCTAGTGTGGAGAAATGATTGATTTCCATCAATTAACTAAAATAGTCAGAGCTCTCTCTATTATTATTCCCCTCCTTTTTGTATTACCCAACTCTAGTAATGTCACTTCTCTTGGTGCCGATTTTGGCAGCCCTAGTAGTTCTTTACAAAACAGTCCATACATCTGGTCTAATTGTGTTCCTATTGTCGCGAACCCGATTGCGATAAGGCGGCTTGCACAAACAAAGGAACTGATAGGCGGACAGTGTGGAAATAAAGAGCCTTGCTAAGCAGTTAATATTAGCGCGGCTATTGTAAACAAGTGCCGGCAAGCAAAAATAACTTTCACACTAAAGGACTTGCTGGCCCCGGTAGGGTTTCGGTGTTTGGAATGTTCTAGTGATATCTCGGTTGACAGAGAAAAGTTGTTTTTATTTATTGTTCCGGAAATATCTCGAATTTACGAATTAGGTATTTATGGACGTGCCGGCTCGCAAAGTAGATAGTTGTAAAACAGTGTTGTGAACAAAAGACAGCTGAAAGTGTTACTGTAACAACAGCTAGTGATGTAATCTGCTGTCACTGTTTGTTATTGTCATCGAACTTGATAGACTGATGGTGACGTAACGTAATACTGCTGTAATCTATAAGAGTATTTCTAAGAAAACAAAGGAGATTTTTAATTTCTGCAACTCGGCCTTTTAATTCTACGGACCCACAAAGTCACACTATCTTTGATGTGCCCCATGCCTCCACTTCATACATTGTTTCTGACCATCTATCTGACATCTCCAGTTTATGTTTACATATTCTTACGACTTTAATTGCCGCCCTGCCATTAGCTATCACTTTTCTGGCTTGTGCAGCCCACCCTAAACTGCTACACATCCTTACAACTAAACAGTCATTCTCTTCTACCACTTCTACCTATTGATCTCCTATGAACTGTTCCTCTGCTTTCTTCGATCCTCTTTTGAATATCACTATTTTTTTATTTTTTCTGTTTGTTCTTAGTTCCCAGTCATCGCAAAACCTATGAATTGCCTCAATTGATTTTTATAGACCTATAACGGAAATTGGAAATTGATTTTTCTTTCGCACTGGCCGTGTGCAGGCTAAAGTATGGACAAGTAGAGTCAGACTGAAAAATTCAATGCCATAGCCGGGATTTGAACCACGGATCTTCTGGTTGCCATCCAGCCGCTCTAACCCTTGTGCTTCTGCGGCCAACGTGCCGACATGACATGACATAATCCAACTGACTCGTGTTTTTCCCGGTAAACCACTTAGGAGTTCTCATAAACTCATCAGATAACTACCTTAACGACACAGCATGTAAATACTTTAAGGCCCGGGTTTTATAGTTAAGCACTATTAGGTCAATTAATGGAAATTAATTGTTCTTTCACACAGGCCATGTGTAGGCTAAAGTATAGAAAGGTAGAGTCAGACTGAAAAATTCAATGCCATAGCCGGGATTTGAACCGCGGATCTTCTGTTTGCCGTCCAGCAGCTCTAACCCTTGAGCTACTATGGCCAACTTGCCGACATGATATTAAATAATCCAACTGATTCGTGTTTTTCCCGGTAAACCACTTAGGAGTTCTCATAAACACATGAGACAACTACCTTAATGGCGACTTACAATTCTGTAAGTACTTTAAGGCCCGGGCTTTATACTTAACCACTATTAGGTCAATTAATGGAAATTAATTATTCTTTCACACTGGCCGTGTGTAGGTTAAAGTATGGAAAGGTAGAGTCAGACTGAAAAATTCAATGTCATAGCCGGGATTTGAACCGCGGATCTTCTGTTTGCCGTCCAGCAGCTCTAACCCTTGAGCTACTATGGCCAACGTGCCGATATGCCATTAAATTGTCCAACTGACTCGTATTTTTTCTGGTAAACCGGCCAATGTGAAAGAACAATTAATTTCCAGGAACATATATTGTCCGCTTGACTGCCCAAGTGGGTTAGGTCAAGGCCACCTAAAATACTGACCTGACCCTGGCATTCGAATAACGGAGGTGGTAATGGGTGGTGATAACCGAGGTGTTTACAAAAGCTGTTATATTGTTGATTTATAATTTGTTTTAGGAACTCTCATATAAGTTAGTCTAAATATTAGTGAAATAATAGCCTTTGTATAGCCATGAGAACAAACAAGGAATGGCTTGCAAATTAAAAAGAGTATAATGCTGGAAAATTCGTATTAATAAGAAGAAATAACATCTTAGAAATGAGAAACTCCAAAAAACGCTATTTGATTTAAATTATGTACTTTAACAAGATAGTTCCATTTTTTATTTAATGTAAAATGGAATGTGTTTAACGCCCGCTTTAACTACATACGGCACCGCAGGGGATGACACTGATGGTACATGAGATGAAGATGGAACACCGGTGGAAAGAGATGGCGGGGGAAACCGGTGGTCCCGGAGAAAACCCGCCCCAGTGCCGTGTTGTCCACTACAAATCTCACTTCGCGGTCGCCTGGGATCGAACCCGGGCCGCCTTGGTGAGAGCTAAGCGGTCTAACCACTGGGCCACGGCGCGGCCTTTTTATTTTCTGTCCTCCAATGTTAAGTCATATTAGAAGATGAATTAAATGGTGCAATGAATGTTCAAATGAGCTCAAGATCAGTTTGAGTTTGGATTTTCCAGACATTCATCTTTCTGTATAATGGAAAATCCCGGAAAGTAATCCAGATAACTTGCCTGATTCGAAATCGGAACCTCTTGAATGTGAGGCAGACACGCTATCTGCACACCACAGAAACGGGTTGACAAAATTCCTTTAAAATGTAGTTAAATTTTAAATAAAATCATTGGCAGCGTGTTTAAGAAAATACAAAATAATGTTTGCACCTTTTCTTCGTAAAAGATTTTGTAAAATAAAGGAAGTATTTTTTTCTATAATCTTTGACGACTGGCATGAGGAAGATTGCGAGGAACCCCCCCCCCCCCCCTCTATTCTTTATCTGATGTATAATCTATAGTCACTTTCAATTTAAAATCCGTAGTTATTGATCCTATATTTTGTTTTACAAATATTCATCATGCTGTTTCTGCACTCTAACTTCTAGAAGATTCTTTCTTGGCTATTATCTTCCACATAGTATGTCCCCAGGCGGCAATGCAAACCGCGGTTTATAGGTGGGCAATCGCTGAACGTGGCATTTGAGAATGGAAAGCGCTTTTTTGCCTGCAAGCAGCTCTTGAATTGTCCTCTCGAGGATTGGTACAAAACCTCGTTCCCTGACTTCCTCCTTCAGGAACATCCGAAAGAATGTAACGACTCCTACTGCCATCTTCTCGATCTGTGGACAGCAACTCCCAAACAAAGACAGCGTGGGTGGCTATCTTATGCTAAACATTTTTTTCTCTCGACCAAGTACTTAAGGCAGAGAAGAGGTAGCACTTTATAAAATATCACAGTGAAAATTACATAATTCTCAGGCCATCCCGGAGTAAGTAACGCCCTATTACTGAAGCTATAATGGATATACGAAACAGAGGAAGGTCGTAACCCATAGCATAACACCCTGCTAGCAGGCCAGAGCCTGCCAACCCGACTGCCGGCCTCCCGCCCACGAACAGAAGGTAGAAATTGGCTATCATTCACAGATACTAGACGGAGATGTGGTCAGCCAGCCGGAAAGTTCAATTTCTAGACTTTGCTCCTCATTTTCCTCAAGATGCTGAATGAGCACCCGTCCTATACGTGGAATTTAAAATCCCCAACCCACAGGGGTAGAATCAATACCTGGTATATTCCTTGGCAGGGAACCAAAGCACAACGCTCCAGCACACTACAGATGTATTATTTTATCTTGACAGGAATCCTGCGCGGTAAGTATGAGTAGCAACTGTGGTGGGGATAGTGCACCTATCGCCACAATGTGTCACACGCGTAGGATCACGAGAGGGGAGGGCGATGCATAAGGTGTCTAAAAACAAATTTAATTCTCGAAGCCAGTTTTTGCAGCTCTTATAAACTAAGTTGTAATTATTACTAAGGTAGTAATCTCAACGCTTTTGTTGGATCTTAAATAGTACATAGGCATTTGGAACAAAACCCTGTTCTCCTCCAGCAGACATGATAAACAACTGCCGGCCTTTAGACATCGCTGCAGAGTCCCTGTAACGTATTTCATTCCAGGCATATGGTCTAGTATGTGCTGTATGTATATAAGTTCCACCCATATAAACTATATAAACTTCACTTCGATATCTCCGAATATTTCGTAAATAATTAAGCCTTTTTGTACGTATGGTGCGATGTTCGCTTAAAATTTGTCTGTCACGTTTAGGGTTTTTTTGTTTTTTCAAATAATCCTAGCTTCAAAAGAACTCTTCTTAATGTTCAGACACTGCCTTGGAGGTCAGTAGAATTTTTAGCTCATAAGCACTTTCTTCAACTTTGGTCTTTGTTTTTCTGTGCTTTAAAGGCTATTTATAGTTCGCCTAACCACTTTTGAATTAAAACATCCAAATTAGATTTTGTGCATGTTCTTAATCTTTGTTTACTGGGCATGGAAAAGAACGTTGTTGCACTAGCACCAATGACTTTTCTTTCCTTTATAACTCTCCTAAACTGCTTTCAGACAGAACTGTTGCCTCAGGTACCCTTCCCCAGATTTTTATAGCTGACCCAGACCATTGTTTCTTTTTTATAAATCTATGGATATTGTTTATCACTTCTCGTGTTTTAAATGTAGCACTTTATTTCCTAATGTGCTGCTAGGAGGCATCATTTATAAATGCTCTCTTGGAACCAGGAGACAAGCACATTTTGAAACAAGCTGTAGTGTTACCGAGTAGCTCTGCACGTGTTTAGTTCCTCACAGCTGGTACGCAACTGACCTGTCCTCCCCTCCAGTTGCAACCGTTCTGAGGTGGATTCGTCCAGATACCGCTGCGCATCGCTCTGCACTTTTCAAGATAAAAAAAATACATCTGTACTTTACGTCCGCCTGGGTCGCGTAGATGGTAGCAGGTCTGCTACACGTTCAAAAGGTCCCAAGTTCGAATCTCGGTCAGGGTGAGTTATGTGGATAAGGGTTTCCCTTAACCTGAATTCAAATGTCGGGTAACTATTATATATGGATCCTGAACTCATTGAGTATTCTTTCACCCGTTCCATTCATCTTCCGATATGTCTTAACTTTGGAGGACATAAATTAAAAAAGGAAACAGTAACCTCACGACACAAAGATGTAATTCCTTAAAATAGAAATTACTTATACCAAAGGGGGTTTCTTAGAGTATTGAGAACTCCATACATAGCTTTGACTATAAATAAAATAATTAAGGCCATCTGAGTTCTACAATATTCATTTCTATCACAAAGACGCTCTGTTTTAACGTCCTGCATCGATAAGTCATATAGCGGACGATGAACGAAATGATGCTCAAATGATCCTTAGAGCTTAGAGTTATCTGATGTTCATCTTTCAGGATTAGGGAAGACCTCGGAAGAAGCGTTATCCACATAACTCACCCAAACCGAGATTCGAACTCGCGACTTGTTAACATGAGACAGACATGCTACCATCTAATCTACAGAGGCGACCATATGTTTTCTATACCAAACATAAAAACTAAAAGTGATTACTGGTCAAGCATTTCGGTTGAACTTCTTTGAAGTGTGTAATGCCACGATTTATAAATAAATACCCACCCAGGCTACTCTTTATATGTGGTTCCTAAAAGTATTTTCTTTTAATTAAAAAATTTGTCAACCAATCATCGAAGGCACGACTAACTGACAGCTGAGTGGGGGACAGGAGGCATTCAGACCACGCCTACCCATTTATCTTGTGGCACTAACGGAGGGGATGTTTGGGAGGGTATCGCAGGCCACTGTGCCGTCTCTTTCCCCTCCTCCTGACTTCTGGAAGAACCAGAATATTTCATCTAACCCGGAAACTTCTAGATTGGCCAGTTGATCCTATATAAGCGACGCGTCGTCCAGTTCTTGGGGAGCAGCCGGGAAGAGCGCAGTACTAGAGAACGGACTGGAAGACTGTACGTGTATCAGAGGAGCTGTACGTAATTGTGAGTGTGCAGTGGACCTGTGAATTGGTGGATTGTAATTGTGTGCGCTACGTAATTCCATGTAATCGGCAAGTGTTCCAACTGTAATTCGGTGGAAATGAAGAACATTTTGAGTTTGTGCAAATGGACTTTTAATTTCAGGAACCCACAAAGTACAATATGTTTTAATTGCAGTGTGCATCTTGAATTCTCTGTTAAGTCTAGCATTATTCTATGATTTTTAGTAACCGGTAACATGTAGATTTAGTTAAATAGCACTTCATATTTTATGACGTTGTCAGTCTCCGGGACATTCATCGCTCGTGATTTGGTTTTTTAAATACTTATACATTTCATGTTGTAAGTAATTTATTTTTCCCCCTTGCTTGAGATGAAAAAAGCGCAGAAATCTTTCTGTAACATTTCTGCAGATATGTCAATCTGTTTTAAATGTGTGACAACAGAAACTGTACATCACGTAACACAATAATGTAGCTTTGAGGGGTCGTAGAATTAATAGTCTAATTTGAAGAAATTCAAAATGTGCTTTATTTCAAGTAAAAATACGTTTTGGACAACCCTTTGCAGCAGAAGGGTGACATAACATACACAAACCCAACCTTCAAGGTGTTCTGCCACATTTCTATAAACAAAAGAATTCACTTTCAAATGCACACACACGATTCTTCTCCATTTTCAACTCATAACTCCAATAACAGCTCAACCTGTGCGTTGACAATCATGGCACTTTTATATATCCAGTCACTGTTTCTAGAAATTAGTGGAATGATCCGTAACAATCAAGACGGCAAGAGAAAGACGAAACTTTCAGATATATATATATGTGTCTCTTTCTTTCACTGTTTCGACAAGCTTTTATCTCCGCGTTGCAGTAGCTGGCTGCGCCCGCCGCAGCAGTGCCTCGCAACAATAATATTCAAGCAAATTTCTGGCCAGATTTGAGTAGACCTTCAGTGTGAACTTAAGTGATCTAAAATTTTCATTAAAATATTTAACAAAATATCGTAAAAATTTCCAAATGTATTTCCCAGAATCTGACAATTGAATAATAATTTTTGAAAGGAATAAATTTAAAAATGTATTTAAAAATTGGTACTCCAATAAAGAATGCAAATATAAAAAATCGACACTAAAAGTATCGTAATTTGCATCCTAAGAAGCGCTTTTAATTTCTGCACTCTGGGTAGTAAATTGAGGAATTATTAATAAATTTAATGTTATTACATCACTTCAGTTGCTTCCTTTGGGTCCTCTGAAAGTAAATATGCATTTATATAAGCAGGTTTATATCTGCATAAGTATGTATGAGTAGGCATGTATATCTGTGGACACATAGCTTAAAAATCAAAATCGGTTACTTGCCAAACAGTTTAAGCTAAAGTTCCTCCAAGACTGCGACTCGAAGATTTTCAAAAAAAAAAAAAAAAAAAAAGACTTTTCTTTATTTTAGACTACCCTGTACACTGTCAAGTATTTGTACTTTTTCACAAATATCTGCAACACTTAAAGTGAAATACATTTATAACTTTCTAATCCTAAGTAAAATGCAGACCTTCAAATTTTTGGGAATGTCCTCAGAGGTGCTCGTCATTTTGGATGGCATTTATATAATTTGTAAACCGTAAGAACCAGACAAAACTTTACTACCCAAAATGTACAACTTCTTAAACACACAATCAATGTTAATACCTTCTATTAAGTGAATAATGGAATAGTTTTGTACCAATTTTACAATTATTATACTTTCCTCACTTGGAAAATCGTTTTACACATTTTTATCTCTTGGCCAGGCAAAGAGACAGGAATTTCAAAGCCATCACATAACGACTAGATCTTTAAAGATTTAACTTTAAACATTCCCATGTTCCCCTTGCCCCTACAAAGATGTTATCAATTACCACTAGTACGTTTCTCCAATTATTTAAGTTAATTGATGGAAATTAATCATTCGTTCACACTAGTCATGTATAGGCTAGGGTTTTGTATAGATAGAGTCAACATGAAAAATCCAATGCCACGTCACGGGTCTCCTGGTTTCCGTCCAGTGGCTCTCACATGATCATGAGAGCTACAAAGGCCAACGTGCCGTCATGACATTAAATTCCAAACGACACCGAACGAACATATAGAAGTAAATGCTTAGATTCTGTGTGATAGATACAGATACCTTTTACCGCCAAAACAGCCGTATAAAATATGCTCCAGAAAGAGCGTGGATTAGGCAGTGAAAGGAGAAACGACGTGTGCCTGAGCCTGTCGGAGTTTTTTTATTATTTTTAAATTATATATATATGCTTTCCTTTTTCATATTTTAGCGTTTTTTCATTATTTACGTTTATTTTCTTAACTGTTTACCTTAGTTTCAGACATATTCACTATACACAAACACCTAGGCTCAATGCGGGACTCGAACCTGCGACTCTCAACGTGGCGGAACGCTAGGGACATACGCTCTAGCGACCGTGGCTACGAGGGTCGGCGGGAGTTCGTAGGTATAAGTCACACGCCGTGTCACGTGCTGAAACTGTTTGTAAACATACTGACATACTCCGTAGTAGCTTGCTACTATTAAGAATTTCTTTGACTAATGAAACCGTAGTAAAGAATCTATTGCTTAATTATTGCTTATGAGTGTTTAACGAGTTCCAAAATTCCGTTATAGCAGTCCTTGATGACAAATAAGCTGGTGGACATATGCAACTTATACCTTTTAGAGGGAAGTTAATGTTAGTGAGGTTGAGGTTGGAAGCATTAAATGGCCGCGCAGTGGCTCAGTGGTTAGACCACTTGGCTCTCACCAAGGCGGCCCGGGTTCAATCCTAGGCGACCGCAAAGTGAGATTGGTGGCGGACAACTACGCTGGGGCAGGTTTTCTCCGGGACCTCCGTTTTTGTTGTAATTTTCGTCCTCCAACATTTAGTCATACCGGACGATGAATGAAAAGGGGGAAATGATGCTCAATGCGTCCGGGGTCCATGGAGCTTAGAGTTACCCGACATTCGTATTTCAGGATAAGGGAAAAACACGGAAAAAACCTTATCCAGGTAACTCACCCTGACCGAGATTCGAACTCGGGACCTCTTGAACCTGAGGCAGATATGCTACATCTACGCTACCGAGGCGGGGACCTCCGTTTTCCCCTGCCATCTCGTTCCACCGGTGCTCCATCTTCATCTCATGTATCATCAGTGTCACCGCCTGCGGTGCCGTATGTAGTAAAAGCGGGCGTTAAACACTACTGATTTTTTTCTCGAAGCATTAAATGATAAACAGAACAGAAAACAATATCAAAGAATTGTATATAAATTAACCAAAACTGATTGGCTTATACAATCAGACCAGAATTTTATTTTAAGTGTTTGATAATACTAATTTAATCATTTGTAACTGAAAAGGAAGCTGATGATATTTACAGAGAGTGGTTGAAGGTCATGTGCAATTAAGATCATAACAATCGTGCGTTCATTGAACTCCCTTCAGCTCTTCCATACATCAAAACCATATCCGTAATTTCGACGTTCGTATAGCGCTCCATATTGCTTGGATTTTTTATCTAAGTACACGCAAAATCCTCTCTGTTAGGACGGAATGTGTAGTTTTACACTGAAGAGCAACCTTCAACTGTTCCATACATCAAAACCATATCCGTCATTTCGACGTTCGTATAGCGCTCCATATTGCTTGGATTTGTTATCTAAGTACACGCAAAATCCTCTCTGTTAGGACGGAATGTGTAGTTTTACACTGAAGAGCAACCTTCAGCTGTTCCATACATCAAAACCATATCCGTCATTTCGACGTTCGTATAGCGCTCCATATTGCTTGGATTTGTTATCTAAGTACACGCAAAATCCTCTCTGTTAGGACGGAATGTGTAGTTTTACACTGAAGAGCAACCTTCAACTGTTCGAGTTATTAGTCGACTGTTTCACAAGTAACTGTCCTTTGTTCCATTTCCTGAAAGGTAGGCTAGGGTCACTGATAAAGAACAAGGAGTAATGTTTTTTTTCCCTTCTTCTTCTTCCTGGCTGGTACGTCCCAATAACATTGGAGATTCGCACACCAGTGGAACCTGCGCTGCCTAATCACAAAGTCATGTAATATTTAATGCTACACAAAATTATACCAAACAGAACTTGGAAGTTGCGACAGCAAAATTCGGACTGGTTAAGTTATAAACTACGCAACGGCTATAATCACTGTGTCGTTTTCAAACAACCTATATATGAGTGGGCTTTATAATCACTGCTGTCATAAATCGGTCAATAAAAGTCAAGTTTAGGTGCTGATACATTCTTGTGGTTCCTGGTTTATCGCAAAATGAAGTTACTAGACAGTTGACATACTCCACCTGTAGTTGTTCTGGTATAACCGACAAACCTCAGACAGAAACAAAGGCATTTGAACTTCTCAGTCTGTGAGATCTCCTCAATGAGTGGACGTTACAGAACCTTTTCTTCTGGCATGGAATAAAAGGAAGGCGAAGCTTCCACTTTCAGTTACTTCCACCCCCGCCCACCCTTCTCACTGTCTCTCGCTCTCTCTCCAACTCTTTTGAAGCTGCACCGCAACGATAAGAAGCCAAAGGAAAAGAGAAGAGATGCAATTGGCTGCTGTTCTCAAAGAGAAAGAATGGTATCGCTCCACCATTGTCATGGACATGCACTGTTATCGTCTCACAACACACAACTTCTTATAGATCTCACAAAACCAAGTAAATGATAGAATCTATGGAACCTCAAGTGGAACAGGATTGCAATATGTCCTCCAGTCTTGAAATCTGTTTAAGTGGTATCACAAAAAGAGCTTCCATTGTTGCATTAGGAACGTTCTGACTCCAGCTTACTGAAAACTCTGATGGTTCCAGTACTCTCGATTTTCGAATAATCATCGGACAGCTGCTACACTTGTGAACTCTGGGATGTTTCTTTCAGAGTATGCGTCAATGTGTGTGAATGAATAACACTGGTTAAATTTTCTGATACATTTAAAGGAGGCCAGTAAAAACTGTCCAAGCATTTGATATACACGAAAATATTTTCTGAACCTTAATGGCAGAAACTGTAGTTATCGATGAATTATATATTCTAACTTCTGATTAATGTATAAAATAAATGTTTTGGTAATAACAATGAGAGGCCTAATTTGTCATGAACAGAGTTAGGATTTTTAGGACCCCGCGGGAGACAGAGTTAACTGCTACGCGACGTAATACAACCTACTACATTATGCGTCAGAACGCTCAGGGCCGTACAATCACCGCACGCACTGCCATTAGTGGCATAGTGGCGGTGTTTGGAGACAATGATTTGTTTGCTCACAGTAAAGAACATAAATGTCAGAATTACGTAAACACAGGATGGACGAAGAGTTAGCAAGATGTGATATTTTCACACAGAAGGGAGAAAATATCCAACACAAAGTATTATATGTAGAAATTAAGGGCACTAAACCCAAATGGCTGTGACAGCTCTGTTACACTAATGCCCGATTTCACCAACAGATGTTACAATCGACGTTAACAAATGTAACGTAACAATTGTCACAGCGCAAAATCTAATGTTAAATTTCTTGCATTTCACCAACATGTTTTCTTAAAATGTTAACAAACCTGTGTTAACGCCAAGAAACTTGTAAATATCACATCTATAGAAGGCTATGGATGATTTTCTGAACGCACTCCGATGCGCTCACGATGCGGTTTTGTTTTCATTTTCGTCTGCACAAAAGGCGGATGAACAAATTCATAAATAAAGCCGTGAGACAGATTTCTGATCGACGGAGAAAGAATTGTTAATTGAAATGGTGACGAAGTGTAAGGATATCGTGGAAAATAAGAGGACGGATGCAGAGAATGCGAAAGAAAAAAATGTATCGGGAAAAATATTGGAAACGAATTTAATTCAAATGCATGTGTCACTACTACAAGCACCAAACAACTTGTCAGTATTACGTAAATTTAAAACGAGGTGCGAAGAACAAGTGCCTTAAACGTTTCAAGACGGGAGGTGGACAGTGTATTATCCACATAATTCAGCGAATTATAAAATCGCAAAGTTATTAATACTTGAAGCAAAGGCGAGATCGGCATATTCCTTTCGATGTATATTCAACTCATTATTACGTAAATTTAAAACGAGGTGCGAAGAAGGACAATTGACGGGTGACTTGAACTTTTCAAGACGTCAGGTGGACAATGTATTATCCACATAATTCAGTGAATTATAAAATCGCAGTCGGTCTTAAATATAGCAAATCGACATCAACAGCTGAGTTTATGCTCGCCATCTTGACTATTTACAATTGTTAAGGACTTAACATTAGAAATTCGGCGTGTTTGTTTAACATGAGATTTGACACGTGTGTTACGCTAACACTTGTTGGTGAAATGCAATTTTCGTTTTAACTATTGTTAAACTCCTGTTAATTCTTAACATTTGTTGGTGAAATCGGGCGTAAGAAACATCAAGCAAGGATTTTAGCAAGAACAGAGGTCGAAGAACAATCTGGGCCAAGTGTAACTTCGCCGTCTCAGCACTTGTGTAAGATGACGGTGTTTGCAAATATACCGATGCACAAAGTAGAAAATACTCATTTTAATTACTTCTCACAAAAGTATACTAAACGCAATCCTCCTTCTCAAACAAGTTTACCTAAACGTGTTTCACCACAATGTTATAATGATGCCATATCGCAAATACGATAAAGAATGGGCGAAAATAAAATGTAGATTTCAGTAGGAATAGCTACTGAAATTAAGACGTGAATCTTTCCTGGCGTCGACTACGCGCACTTTCTTCTCGGGCAGCCAGCCATATGAAAAGATGATTAGATATCAACGTTTCGAGAGTGTACATCTCTCCCATCATCAGGATATTTATAGTTGTGTTACATCCAGTGTTTCATATGTGGTTATAACATTTTATAAACAAAGACAAAACGCTATCAAAATTCCCATTACTGAAAAAAAGACTGTTTTCAGTAAATTAAATGCCAGGTCAGGAGATGGCGTGAGTATAGAAAATTGTGTCAAAGAAACGTAACTACTTAACACAATTATCAAGCTCTATTGATCTTTGCTTCTTAAATCGACGGATTTCCATTTTAAGGCCGGTTTCTAACAGGAGAAGAACTGAAATCCAGCATCACGATTAACCGTGCTGCTTTCATAGGAAATCCCCATAGCCTCCTTAATTTTCCGCTGCCAGTAATTGTTGCATATTGCCAAGATGGTCGTCTCCCGAAAATTGGCTCTATGGTCGTTATCAAAACAAGCTCTGCCAGCCCAGACTTCTCAGGTTGCATTAAACGAAATTAAATTAAATTAAAGAGCATTCTTTTACTGAAACCAATTTTTATACCTAGAGGTAGAAACTGTAGTTATAGCAGAATTATATATTCTAATTTCTGACGAATCATTAATTTTAAGGTTTAAAATAAGTGTTTTAATAACAGCAATGAGAAGCCTAATTTGCCATAAGTCACTGAATTTATATTCGGAGGCAACGTAGAGTATGTATTACCCGAGTGCTGTCTTTAGAAGCTACTCACTGATACACAGTAAAACACTTCTATAAGCTACGAAATACACTTAGGAAAAAACACACACCCAAATTTCTAAACATGATACCACACTCGTCCACAAGTTTCAGGCCTCTCATTCCTATCTGCAAAGGTACTGCACTCTGGTAGTTGCCGATTTTAGTTCGTTTCTATTATCCAGAACTCCACGGTCATAACGCTTACCCGAAGTTCACTAATGAAGATTTTCTTAATACGAGGTGTGTTCAAGTTATAACACTTATTTCTTTTCAAGAATGGGATCAGATAGCAGCTTCTGTATTTTTTTAAATACACGTGGGGTCTTCATAAATGCGTGATAGAGATGGCAGCACTGTACAGTGTACAGAATTCTAGTGGCAGCGACAAGAGTTAGAACTGTCTTTGATACTTAAAATGGCGACGCTTTCACTGCAAGAACAGCGTATAATCATTCGTTTTCTCTATTTTCTTGCTGTGACACCTATTGAAATTCATTACCAGTTAACCAAGTGGTGATGGTACCATGGATGTGTATAATGTACGTTCCTGGGTGTGACAGTTCAATGAAGACAGAACATCGTGTGACAACAAACCAACACAGTTACAGACATCGTCAGTTTAGTGAGGCATGTGGCGATGTGTCTAATGTACGTTCCTAGGTGTGACAGTTCAATGAAGACAGAACATCATGTGACAACAAACCAAGACAGTTACAGACATTGTCAGTTTAGTGAGGCATGTGGCGATGTGTCTAATGTGCGTTCCTAGGTGTGACAGTTCAATGAAGACAGAACATCATGTGACAACAAACCAAGACAGTTACAGACATTGTCAGTTTAGTGAGGCATGTGGTGATGGTACCATGTATAATGTACGTTCCTGGGAGTGACAGTTCAACGAAGACAGAACATCGTGTGACAACAAACCAGGGCAGTTACAGACATCGTCAGTTTAGTGAGGCATGTGCGATGTGTCTAATGTACGTTCCTAGGTGTGACAGTTCAATGAAGACAGAGCATCGTGTGACAACAAACCAAGACAGTTACAGACATCGTCAGTTTAGTAAGGCATGTGGTGATGGTACCATGGATGTGTCTAATGTACGTTCCTGGGAGTGACAGTTCATTGAGAACAGAACATCGTGTGACAACAAACCAAGACAGTTGCAGACATCGCCAGTTTAGTGAGACATGTGGTGATGGTACCATGGATGAGTCTAATGTACGTTCCTGGGTACGACAGTTCAATGAAGACAGAACATTGTGGGACAACAAACCAAGACAGTTACAGACATCGCCAGTTTAGTGAGGCATGTGGTGATGGTAACATGGATGTGTCTAATGTACGTTCCTAGGTGTGACACTTCCTAGGTGTGGCTGAGGGTACACCAAACTCATCATCATATGTACCTTCCAAGCAACGAACTCCGACTCCGAAACACGCATGTACAGTCCTGCATAGTAATGGCCACAAAATAATAGCGAAAGTTGCAGAAATTTGCGATATAGAAAAGGACAATAACCAGCTAATGTTCCCACTCAGCAAATCAATAGAACGAGCTGTTGCTGACACAGGGAAAAGCTTCAGCACTGTCAGGATTATTAAATCGTTTTGCACATCTAATCCTATTGAATCTCCAAAAACACCAGGAAAAAGCAAGTAAGGCTGTGAGCTGTGTATGGTAATAACTAATAGTGATGTTTTCTTTCTTTCTTCTTTTCCCTTCAATCCTTTCCTGTTTGGCATCCTCCATTTTCTTATATCTTGCTCTTTTATCTTTCTTTTTCTCTTGCTCTGAGCCCTTTGTATATTTCTACATATCTTTCTATTTCCCTCCATTACCAAAGCTACACCGATATTTAATAGAGGCCAACAAACCTAGGAGCAAGACTTACCTATGTTGTGGATGTTATGGTTCTCGAAAGTGGACACACTATTATTCGTTTACCTCCGTATAACTGTGATCCGAATGCAATTGAACCGGCGTGGGCAAAAATAAAGAACGTTTTCAGAGTACACACGTTACTGGTGATATGTCAGCCACAAATCTGCATAAACTTGCTATAGAAGCATTCTCTTCTGTAACTGCGACGGATTGGGAAGGATACTGCAAGAACTGGAAGCTAAAAATTGGAGAAATAATGGTGTAATTGAAAATGCCATTGAAGAAATTATCAACAGATCAGAGGATACTAGCGATGAAACTGATGCAGTGGGCTCAGAAATCGAAGAATCAGAAAGCGAATGAGTATTTATAGCTCTCATATTTGTTTACTGTTTATATGTGTTTCATAAATGGTAGTATATAAATATACAGCTTATAGGATCGAGTTCAATTTAATGTTTATCCACAGATCTCACGCTTGCGGCACATATCTTCGCTTATCTTACACACTATTTTTGATGAACTGTGTTTTTCAAGGTTTACCACACTGCAGAAACAAAAGAGCGTTAGCTCGCAACTTCCCATCTACCCGCACTACACCGTAAATCCAGCGCTCTCCTTATATTGCGCGTACTGTAGGCTAATACAGTACATATCTTTGTTGAGGTGAGATAACTCTTGTTTATGTTTCCAGTGTTGAGAGCATAAAGAAAGGGGATCTGCTGGGTAATTTTGCACTACACATGTGGAGAAACAGATGACTTTCACGTATATTTTTTAAAAATGAGACTGTATAGGCCACGAAATATAAAACAATAGCCGAGAAAGTAGCAATATGAGAAGAAATAAGGAAATAATAGGTAAAAAAAAAAAAAAAAAAAAAAAAAAAAAAAAAAAAAAAAAAAAAAAAAAAAAAAACCCTTCCTGCTCTTTCTCCTATCATATTTTTCTTAAACCAGTAGTATATTCATATTATTTACGCTTTCCAACTTTAAAAATATTTGTGCCACCCACTGAAGGAGTTTGAACCTGTTGCTGGATACGAGGTCCATGTTAACATTCTCTGTTTTTATTCAACATCGAAGGAATGCTTAGTTCGAACGATTCATGTAATGAAGTATCGGGTCATTCCTTCGCTTACTGCAGAGCTATTGGTTTCTGTCATAACAATTATTACTTTTCGATATTTGCAGACTTGTTAAATTAAATCTGAAGTCCAATCAGAGAGATGCTACCGAAGTTTTACTACTATCAACTGAGTTCAGTCATATCGATACATTGGAAGAGAAAGTTGACTGTATCCGTAGTAATAAAAGTGTAAAACACAATCAGTTCAGAGATTAAAGAGCTTCTATTCTGTTATTATTGCTTTCCCTGCTGATACGTATGGTTTTGCCTAGTCTCATTATCAGAAACTGCCATATTAATGTTAATACATAAAGGAAGCGAAAGAGACAAAAAAATTATAATAGCCAGAAAAACTTGGTAAATTGTGCTTCTCATGAAATTTAATTTTAAAGAATCGGCATTGTTATGAGAATAGAAAATATTAAAATCAACAACTGTGCTTCCCCATCTACTTTTCAACAAATTATTTTTATTAAAAATCTATTTAGTTATCCGGGCCCAAATGACCTTGCTGTCGACGGGCCCTAAAACTCCACACACTCACTCACTCACTATTTAGTTATCTTTATTCGATATTATGTGTAGTAGAAATAGTTTTACTAGACAAATGAAATGAAATGTGTAGTGTTTAACGCCCGCTTTTACTACATATGGCACCGCAGGTGGTGACACTGATGATACATGAGATGAAGATGAAGCACCGGTGGAATGAGATGGCGGGGGAAAACGAAGATCTCGGAGAAAACCCGCCCCAACACCGTGTTGTCCATCACAAATCTCACTTTGCGGTCGCCTGGGTTCGAACCCGGGCCGCCTTGGTGAGAGCCAAGCGGTCTAACCACTGAGCCACGGCGCGGCCTTTTACTAGACATATACGATACAGTACAATAGACAACGTTTGAAAACTGGTGATATGCGATGGCTTTCAAATATTATTCTCTTTGAACGAGGGTTCTGGGGAATTAAAAACAATAAACTTTACATTACAAAAGAAAACACGAGGGTTGTTCAATAAACAATGATCACATAATTTTTTTTTTTTTTTTTTTTTTTTTTTTTTTTTTTTTTTTTTTTTTTGACAACGCACCTCTACTCAACCTCATAATTTTGATGATCCTTCTCAAAATAGTTTCCCCTGAATGCGATGCACTTGTCCCAGCGTTTCTGCCAATCTTCAAAGACATGCTGGAAACCATTTTTGGGAGATTCTTCAAAACCACCTCCGCAGCCTTCACCACTGCTTCTGATGATGAATAATGCCTACCACGAAGGCGTTTCTTCAAGTAAGGGAATAGAAAAAAGTCACATGGGGCTAATTCCGGATTATAGCGAGGGTGAGGTATGCACTTCATGTTGATTTTTGCAAGATATTCAGCAACAACATTGGCAATATGAGGCCGCGCATTATCGTGGTACAGCATCCAGCCTGCTTCACGGAATTGTGGTCTTTTGCGTCTGATATGGACTTGTAGTGTTTACAGGATATCCCTGTAGTATTGTTCAGTTACTGATGTGTGTGCAGGTACAACATGCTGATAAACCATTCCATGAATATCAAAGAATGAGATGACCGTAACTTTCCTAGCAGAAGCAACTACTTTTGCTTTTTGGGGGGTTGGTGATGAAGGAGATTTCCACACTGAGCTTTGCTGTTTGCTCTCAGGACCAAAAGATGTAACCAAGTTTCATCAGCAGTGATTACGTTTGAAAGAAATTCCCGATCTTCCTCTAACATCAACTTTAACTGTATGTTACCTCCGTTGCAGCGGTAGGCGATACTGAAAATGTCTGTACTTGCCTGGTTTTCACAGGCGGGGACCAGGAGTACCAACAATGAAACTACTACGGCGTGTTTGTTTCCCATTAAGCTAACGTAATATAATAAAGTTGAATTTTAGTGCGAAAATTATGAGCGTAAAAACTGTGATCACTCTTTATTGAACAGCCCTGGTATAATCTATCTCAATCTAGTTTAATCCTGCTGTAAACATCTGGGTGGGAAGAGACAGACACAGAAAACGTTAAGCTGTTGATTGGTTTAGCGAAGTTAATGGACGTTTTCTTTTATTTACATACGTACAATAAACCCCTCCTTTAAGTACAGTACTGTAAGTAGTTTTCTGATCACTGCTCTGTGAGAGCTAATTTCGGAGAGAGAAAAGTATGCAAATGTTTCGATTATTATAAACGTAATAGCCCCACATCTTCACATACCACATAGATGTGTTCTGTATACTATATACAGATTAGAGAGAAGACAGGTGAAATTATACACACTATTAACTTATTAAGCTGCATTTTATTTAACAATTACTAAAGGACACTGCTATGTCTACTTAGTTGGCATATTAGACCAGAGTATTTCAGTTATACATCTGGGCCACCTGCTTTTTTCTTTCTCATGCTTTTCAGAACTGTTTCTAATTCAAGCAATGTAATTAAGCCTACTGTTGTATTATATAAAGGGCATTCAAAAAGAAACGTGCCGGAGTCTGGTATGCGCAATCCAGTGACAGATAGGATACTCTGAAGTTTTACGGAGAGTATCATCGCCAATGTTACTTATTTCAGTTTGAATATATTCCTTTAGTACTTCAATTGTCCGTGGCCTATTCTAGTACACTCTATTTTTGGATAACCCACAAGAAAAAATCCGGTGAGTTTAGGTCAGGGGATCTGGGGACCACATACCTATTGAGATCATTCGATTACACTGCCCAACAATGAAAAAGTTTCGGGCTTAAAAGTAGTAAATTTACATGTTTTTCCATCTGCGTAATTCAAAAATCAACATTAAATGATAGATTAGCTCTTGTTTTTAAGATAAAGTGACATTTCATTTTTAGAGTAAAGGTTTTAAATTTGGGGGAACTTTTTTAGGAGTTGACACAAATAGAAAATAACAAAACAAAATCAGAGAGAAAGTTTGGAACTTAAGTGATGTAAAAGTTAAGGCCCACAAATAAGGGAACTTGTAAAAGATCCTGCATTTGACGAAATTTTGGAGGAGAAAGAAAAGGAAGCTTGGGAAGCCTTCAAGGGTGTTGTTCATGGATTTTTAGGCAGCAAACGAGATGAGAACTACAAGCATTTGCTGAAAGTGCTCCTGCAAAAATACCGTAACCTTGGATACAACATGCCCCTTAAGATCCATTTTCTCCACTCCCACCTAGACTTTTTCCCTCCTAGTTGTGGAGCTGTTAGTGTTGGACATGGGGAGAGATTCAATCAGGACATTTCTGTTATGGATCAAAGATATCAGGACCGTTGGAATGAAGCAATGCTTGCGGATTACTGTTGGTCTTTGTATAGGGATTCTGCGGAACTCCATCACAAGAGGCAAGCTAAAAGACGACGAAATCAATAGGCCACCACATGATTCTCTTCAGACAGGACTATCTGCGAAGTATTTTTCCAGCAATTTAGATCTCTTAGCATGTAATTACCAGTTTAAAAAACTCAAATGGACTTTCACTGTTGTTAGCATGTATGTAATTAAAATGTATCCTTTTCTCTTTATCCCTTAACATGTAATACTTCCACCTTCTGCATTTCATAGAAACTAGAGCTAATAAAATTATTCCATTGTCATATTTGTCTTTCTCAACCCAAAGTTAGTAGGTATTGCCTCATAAAGTGCTCGAAACATTCAAAATTATTTTTTGTTGCCCACTGTTATCAAACAAACTGGTTATAAGTTCCATGGTGTCATTAAATGTATGGCATGTTGCTCCATATTGCTGGAAATAACCTTCTCTTCAGTTCGATATCTTCTCCGTAAAACTTCAGAGAATATGGTGAGACGAGTAAAAACATGTATAGATGCTGGTGGAGGACACTTCCAACAATTATTCTGAGATGTAAATAGTATAATGTAAGCTCCTAACTGTGTTTTATACTCTCCCAAAGTTGCACGTGTGTCGTATTATATGCTCAAAAGTTACGGCATATTGAAATGGTCCAGGTTTATATGGATCGCGCTGTATATTATACCTAGACCTGAAGGAAAACTTACCTGCAAAAAATTATTCAGTCATATACATTATATAAATGTATTCCATTGACATGAAATAGAAAAACAAGCTTTGATAATAATTCTTCTTTGAAGAACAGGGAAAGCCAGGAGAATGTACGTCTCTAATTTTAAAATTGAGAAGCAGGAAAAAGACATACCGGAGTGATGGGTAATTAACAAAAGCTTCCTTTTTATATTCCATCGAAAGTTTCTTTGAAGTAGGGGCCTATTGTCTTGAGATTTCTCAGCAGCAACGCGTCATATTTAAATGGTTCCTCGTGACCTCGTTTACAAAAGTGTTTATTATTTTGTATTCTACTTGCGTATTTCTCTCAGTGAAGGCTCATTCAATTATCTTATTTTCCTCCTTCACTTCTCCGCTGCGGGAGTGAACCATTATCCTTTGCTTTATATTCTTAACACAATCCTTTCTTTCATCTACCCCTTAGATTTTCTCTGCGAATCCTTAAGAGGACCCTAATGTCATTTTTGCTTTCCTTGTAAAAAGACAGCATTGTGCAGAGAAGTAGAAAAATTAGCTAACGCAGGTTACTTAACATCCTTCACATATATAATACAATGTGCTCAAAATCCGAAAATTTGAGTGCATTTGCCTACAAGTAAATATAATTGATCATAATAAATCACCTTTTACAAATCAATATTTTAACATCATAATTACAGAACGAGGGTTGTCTGAAAAGTTTCCGAACTCAACATGAAAATGGAAGCACTCGTAAACAAAAGCTAGTGATTATCGTTGTTCATCTGTTGACAGTTACTCACCAGTTTCAGCCACTTTGGACGCTCAGTTGTCATGTAACGTCCTGCGCCGTGGCGTAGTAGGCTAAGGCGGTATGCCTTGGTCCCTGGCCACGGAAAGTGGCCCGGGTTCGATCCCACCCATGTGGTCCCCGGAATAGGACCAGTGCCCACTTAGCATCGTGAGGAAAGTGAGGAGCTTACGTTAGGTAAGCGGCCTTGGTCACAGAAACCAACATTCCGGCTGGGGGATGCTGAGATGCTGACCACATCTCCCCGTATCGGTTGGATAAACGTCTATCTCTGCCGTGCGTAAGTGAGCGTGAGGCCGGCAGTCGGGTTGGTAGGCCTTGGACCTCTAAGGGTTCTCGCGCCATGCGTTATTATTATACTTGTTATGTAACAGTCGTTTGGGTGAGCTGAGTGTTTTTATGAAAAGCGGCTACATCGAGTATCAAACTGACATTTAATATTTGTTTTTGAAAGACAATACGCCTACGCAAATCAAAGATGAGCTGGATTCTGTGCATGGGGACTCTGCACCATCATTTACCACACTGAAACTTTTTGTAATTGAATTTAAACGTGGCTGCAAGAGCTTGGAAGACGAACGTTCAGGACGTCCAAAACCTAACTACCGAAGAAAACATCGCCAAAGTTCAACAAATGGTGCTAGACGACCGCCGAATTAAAGTGAGATATAACAGAGGCCATTAATATGTGAAACTAACGTTTCTGTCACATATTAAATCAATATTTAGACATGAGAAAGCTGCCGTGCGTTGGGTGCCACGTTTGCGCACGTTAGACCAAAACGAAAATTTGCAATGCTCTGTTGGCGCAGTTTAAGCGCAAAAATTCTGAGTTTTGGCACCAGTTATTACTGTAGATGAAACTTAGATACACCATTACACGCCTGAAACAAAAGTACTGTCCAAACAGTGGACTGCAAAGGGGAAAGGACTCCAAAAGTAGCAAAACTTTTTTTTTTCGGCTGAGGACGTAATGGCAACTGTTTTATGAGATAGTCAGGTAGTTAGTTGAATAGATTATCTTCAAAAAGGCAAAAACATTACAGGAGCAGACTACGCCTCATTACTTGACAAGCTGAAGACAGAACTTGCCGCAAAACAGCCACATTTTCAGAAAAGGAAAATCCTCTTTACCGTCTCACACCTCAGCGTTTGTAAAGGGGAAAATCCACGACTTACGATTTGAACTGCTTGACTCACCAGATATAGCACCAAGCGACTTCGTTTTGCTCCCTCATCTGAAAATTGCGCTTGGAGGACAGATATTTTCATCAAACGAGTAGGCAATCACCTTCGTAAACAAATATTTTGCAGAGAAAAACGCCGAGTACTATTTGGATGGGTTACAGAGATGGGAGAATCACTGGGAGAAGCGTGTAGAGTTACAAGGAGACTATGTTGAAAAACGCCGAGTACTATTTGGACGGGTTACAGAGACGGAACATCGCTGGAAAAAGTGTGTCGAGTTACAAGGAGGCTATGTTAAAAGACGCCGAGTACTGTTTGGACGGGTTACAGAGATGGGAGCATCGCTGGGAGAAGTGTGTACAGTTACAAGGAGACTATGTTGAAAAATGCCGAGTACTATTTGGACTTGTTACAGAGATGGGAGAATCGCTGGGAGAAGTGTTTAGAGTTACAAGGAGACTATGTTGAAAAACGCCAAGTACTATTTGGACGGGTTACAGAGATGGGAGCATCGCTGAGAGAAGTGTGTACAGTTTCAAGGAGACTATGTTGAAAAATGCCGAGTACTATTTGGACGGGTTACAGAGATGGGTGCATCGCTGAGAGAAGTGTGTACAGTTACAAGGAGACTATGCTGAATAACGTCGAGTACTATTTGGACGGGTTACAGAGATGGGAGCATCGTTGAGAGAAGTGTGTAGAGTTACAAGGAGACTATGTTGAAAAACGCCGAGTACTATTTGTACGGGTTACAGAGATGGGAGAATCGCTGGGAGAAGTGTGTAGAGTTACAAGGAGACTATGTTGAAAAACGCCGAGTACTATTTGGACGGGTTACAGAGATGGGTGCATCGCTGAGAGAAGTGTGTACAGTTACAAGGAGACTATGCTGAATAACGTCGAGTACTATTTGGACGGGTTACAGAGATGGGAGCATCGTTGAGAGAAGTGTGTAGAGTTACAAGGAGACTATGTTGAAAAACGCCGAGTACTATTTGGACGGGTTACAGAGATGGGAGCATCGCTGAGAGAAGTGTGTACAGTTACAAGGAGACTATGTTTAAAAGCTCTGAGTACTATTTGGACGTGTTACAGAGTTAGGAGCATCGCTGTGAGAAGTGTGTAGAGCTACAAGAAAACTATGTTGAAAATCGCCGAGTACTATTTGGACGGGTTACGGTGATGGGAGCATCGCTGAGAGAAGTGTGTACAGTTACAAGGAGACTATGTTTAAAAACACTGAGTACTATTTGACTGGTTACACAGATGGGAACATCGCTGGGAGAAGTGTGTAGAGCTACAAGAAAACTATGTTGAAAATCGCCGAGTACCATTTGGACGGGTTACAGAGATGGGAGCATCGCTGAGAGAAGTGTGTACAGTTACAAGGAGACTATGTTTAAAAACACTGAGTACTATTTGGACTGGTTACAGAGATGGGAACATCGCTGGGAGAAGTGTGTAGAGTTACAAGAAAACTATGTTGAAAATCACCGAGTACAATTTGGACGGGTTACAGAGATGGGAGCATCGCTGAGAGAAGTGTGTACAGTTACAAGAAAACTATGTTGAAAATCGCCGAGTACTATTTGGACGGGTTACGGTGATGGGAGCATCGCTGAGAGAAGTGTGTACAGTTACAAGGAGACTATGTTGAAAAACGCCGAGTACTATTTGGATGGGTTACAGAGATGAGAGCATCGCTGAGAGAAGTGTGTAGAGTTTCAAGGAGACTATGTTGAGAAACGCCGAGTACTATTTGGACGGGTTAGAGAGATGGGAACATCGCTGGGAGAAGTGTGTAGAGTTACAAGGAGACTATGTTGAGAAACGCCGAGTACTATTTGGACGGGTTAGAGAGATGGGAGCATCGCTTAGAGAAGTGTGTAGAGTTACAAGGAGACTATGTTGAGAAACGCCGAGTACTATTTGGACGGGTTAGAGAGATGGGAGCATCGCTTAGAGAAGTGTGTAGAGTTTCAAGGAGACTATGTTTAGAAACGCCGAGTACTATTTGGACGGGTTAGAGAGATGGGAACATCGCTGGGAGAAGTGTGTAGAGTTCCAAGGAGACTATGTTGAAAATCGCGGAGTGCTATTTGGCGTATCCACTTCCGTCCTGTCTGCGAGAGCAGCTGGGGTTGGGCAGTTTATAAAATAGGTACTGTCCTACGTTAAAACGAACCCGAGATGCCCGGGTTCTGGTCCTACGAGTCCAGAACCAATGGGAGTAGATACATTCATTCGAGAGGGGCTCAAATGTTCGGCCTGAGGTTCCTCTGGTAACGTCAGAGGTACCACGATTGCTGGAGATCCGTAGCTCTCGCACCACAGGAGCTGACCTCCCTACGGGGAGGTAAGGACAGAGAAAAGATTCGGTGACCGAAGGAAAACTTCGCAGCATTTGTCTAGTGTGTGCCAGAAACTCCCAAAAGCTTGTGTCAGGAAAGCCGGATCAAACAGACGATCTCCGAACTGCGAGTAGCACGTCAGTAAAGTCTGTCTAGTCAACGTGGGCGCAGTTCGGCCGCTTCCTTTGGCAAACCCTTATAATCGCTTTCCAACATAGACCCTCCTTCTGCCAGTGCTTTCTGCAAGGTTGTCACCTTTCTTGATACCTCATTGGTATCGTACGAGGTTTCGTCTAAATAAATTATGTTTATATCGCCAAGCTACAATTCTACTGGATTCCATAATAACCCTTATCTTATTCAAAGTGCGGTATTTGAAACTTAGCTCATTTAGGAGGCCGCGCAAAGTGCAGTGGCCATAAGGAAAATCACAAATTTCTTGCAAATTTGCAACCAATTCATCTAAGGTGGGCGCTTTCCCTTTTGCATAGAATCTATAAATTTCTCGGCGAATTAAATCCCATGTGAAATTATCCACTTTAGAGAAACGTTTCCTTGTGTTTTCACACTTGATCGGCGTCTTTGTTATTCCATTTGTCACAATATTTCTTACTGTATTTTTGTGAATACCCAGAGTTATCAGGTTCATTGCATGACCCATTACCAAGATTATTTGTAAGCACATATTTATATGTTTTCAAAACAAGTGCTTGAATTTGCTCACAAAGTGTTCCCGTTATAACTTTGTTTTTTGAGGCTTCTCCAGTAACTTAATTCGGCCCAACGACACTTTCCAATTTACTCACACTATTGTCATCGCTTTGGTTATTTTCACTTGACTGAAAGTTATCTACTACTTCATTTGCATTTACCACTGCATTTCCCTCCCACGGTCTCCACATCGTGACACACAACGAATTGCTGCACGTAATGAAACAGATCAACTGGAAGTTGGAACTTTGGCAACTGAGACTCCACGTGGAGTAAACATGCGACTGTCATTTCCAGAAAATCAGGGTTGCTATTGGTCCTCAACGACAGTGTTCCATTTTTGAAGTGTGGAGGTAGATTTATGACGGTCATTAGTGGGCGGGAGGGTGAGTTTCCTTTGATTCCGAACTGCTCTCGCGTTGAGTAAAAAGACTCTACCGCTTACGCCACCGCTCTTGGTATGAAGAGGAAAGAGACATCTGGAATACTTTTAATCCACGCAGTAAAGTTATTCTGAGATCCTTTCTTAGCTTAGTTGTATGTGTTTTCAATTGAGCTAAAGAGCAACATGTTACAATCCTTCCTACCAGATGTCAAACATTCTTTTATTGTGCCGAGTCAACCTACAGCCGGAGGGGCCATTGTAAGTGGTTTGTGAGGACGTAGCATGTCCATTTCCTCCACTAAACCTCTATTTTCTGACCCAAACTGCCCCAAAAGAATCTTGTTATATAATTGAATGAATGGGCGATATATAACTGTATGTGGCACACAAGGGAGGTGTGTGCTGGTGAAAGGCAGAACACGTGGGTATGAATGGCCGTGTGGGCGCCAGTTACCTCCCCCGTTAACGCTGTACAAACCAGAAATTCGTGGAACCAACTCTTAAATGGGAAAACGGAGTTTTCAGATAAATATATCGGCTGCCACCACTCGTGAATAGCTGGGTCAAAGTTGCGCTTTAGAGGCCTTTTAGGACTCCGTTTTCTTCTCTGGTTCGTGTCAAAAGCAGAACAGTTGCAATGCCAATCCCAGGCTTGTTTCAAATTTTGTTTTCTTTTTTTTTAAGCTAAACTAAAACATCCCTGACAATCAGCTTTCTCTGGCCATAACATGTTGCTTTTGAAGTTACAACATCACTTCTCTTAATTTTTAACATTAATCTTGTGCTTAAATGTTTTACAAATGTTTGAACTCCCTTAATAATTTTAATTTATTTACGTTATACTAAATAATGTGTTGAAATGTTTACCTTTGAAATTAAAATACATAATTTAAACATTACTAATACAAAAGTTAAGTACAGGAATCTTTTTATACCTTTGGCTGTCTGAGAAGAGGTTCTTAAACATTTATATAAAAATTTAATTGAATTTTTTCACAGTTTTAAAACAGTAGATAAGGCATTTATCCCTTGTCAACTTTTGGCTGAAAACTTCAACAAGATTGCTCAGAAGCAATATAGAATACAACATTTTAAATATAAATTATAATTATATCAATTAGAACCACAGCTTGTAAAATTATAGGGTTCTCTGCAATAAGGAACTATTTTATCATCCCCAGCACATTCAACGTTAGCTCATACACATCTCTAGCTGAACTTCTCATTTTCTTAGTTATTTGGGAAGAAATCAACTTTCCTGTAACCCTACTAGCCATGTCTATTAATACTTTAGCCATGGTTTTCTCTCTTTTTTTATAGTAGTCCAACTGCTGCCAATGGCTTGTTCAGTCGTCTGCCTCAAAAGTTCCTCTGACCAAACCTGATGTCTCAAATAATCTGCAAGTTCGTATATTAGAGTGCTGTCTCACAACATGCCTTGACTACCACTTTAGGCAGCTTTCTGTAGAGCTTACAGTATCAATTTTGTATTAGCTAATTTGTATCTATAAAACTTATACTTACAGCTTTTCAAAATGCTTGAATATCCTTAATACCTTTTATTTATTATCTAATTTTTATCCCTATTTTACACAAAGGTAACTAGCTATATAATTTACAAATTACAAAATGAATATAATAAAATTTTAATTTATTTACGTTATATTAAGTGACCACTGAAAGCTGCCTAAAATGTTGAGGTTCTGTGCTTCAATCGGGTTATCTTTACTCCTTGGTTATGAATTGTATTCGCTAGTGTAATACCCAATATGCCTCTTTCCATTTCCCTTTGGCAGATATCTTCGCTTGTGTCTCTGTATTATTGTTAAGCTCCCCTATTTTAGGCCTTAAAGCAGAATTGGCAACGTTCATATGTTCAGTAAATGCGTTATTCAATTCTTTATTGTATGATTTGCCCAACAAAGTAAATTGCAGGGACCGAAATTCGTACTGTGCTCAACGCGTGTCATGCTGTCACATTGTCTAAGTGTTCTTTCAGATTCTGTTAATCAATGTGATCCAAAGATGTCAAAGTTAAACATTTAAGGCCCGGTTGCATAAAAGATAATCTAAGTTCAAGCACATGAAAATGATCGTCAGTCAAGCTGAACTAAGAATTTTGGTTGTTTAAGCATTGATCTAAGTTCATGCCCTCTTGATCTAAAATCAGACCTAACTGGTGAATTTTCTCTATTTAAATTTATTGAACTTAGATCAGCAAAACTGCAGAATTTATACAATAATTTCTGAGAAGAAATAAGTAGTGCAGCTTTAAATAAATAAGTAAAGCATTTTTGTTGTTACTTCCATAAATAATTGGCCTCTTTATTTCACAAATGTATGGTAATTATTCGTTATTAGTGTTCATAACCTCTACATTTTTATTATTTTCAGAATTCAGATTCCTCAGATATCTCTGATGATTAGAATTTTCAATTTGAAAGGTCTCCTCATGTTCTCCAACATAGAGGAAATCCCATCTCAGAACTAAATGACAGAAAATTCAAAATGAAATTTCGACTATTAAAGCATGTATTTCAAGAACTGGAGCACAGGCTACATGCACAGTTAAGAACTGATACCGAAATTATGGTTTGCCAGAAGCAAAGAATCATGATAGATGTCAAAGGAATGTTGGTTCTTTGTTACGACAAGGGGCAAGGCCAGTTGAGTTGGGGAAAGTGTATAACAAAGCCAATTAAGAAGCAGTGTCCTTAGAAGATTTCTAAAGGAATTGTCACTTGACGTGTATGAATAGGGAATTCTTTGGATCATTTACAATGGCGACAAAACAGCCACAAAGGGATTTTGGTTGAAAAGGAATTTTGAGAGTGAAAGTTAGAGATATATACACGCGCAGCTGTGGTCAGAGGGCAGTCTTCAGCGTGAGACCGATTTGGCTAGTTCGCGGCTAGGAAGATATTATAAACATTCTTCGGCGTGAGGCCGATCAGAGGGGTCTTCGGCGTAGAGCCGAAGAGAGGAGTCTGAGACGTGAAGCCTATTAGAGCGGTTAACTTGTTCTGTCTTGAATATTTGTCGGGTCATCAAAATTTATCGAGGAATAAACGATTAGCTTTCAGTAACTCTAAACCGAGATTGGTAACCCTCGGTCGGCAACTTCCATTTTGATATTTGAAAAGAAGAAGCAGTGAATAAATAATTTGGAGACGGGCATTCCAGTGTTGTGAAAATCTCCTTCTCACACCCATCCACGCATACCCTGAGAGAAACCTCATTGCTCGCCATTAAATTATTTGCATCAAATTGGCGTTCCAACGTGGAACTTGTGTACACCCATAAACATTTGTTGCTTCAGAACACAAACCCTGAGGAATTATGCACTCAATCCAATATTTATAATCCTGCTCACATTGTGGTTCTATGCAACTGAAATCTTCCCAATCGTGATTAGGAATATATTTAATGTAAAAAGGGACTGCGTTTAGAACAATACACAAAGTTAAATTTAATTTCATCAGGATGCTTATGGAAAAGGGTGAAATTAAGAAAGGTTATGCGAGATTTAAAGTTAACTGAACGCATCTTCTCTTTTGCTTGAACTGCCATTTTTTATGTTTTCCAACTCACAGTATAGTAAACAGACGAAAATGAAAGAGATGTGCATTGGGCATATAATGAAGATAAACTAAGTAAAATAATTAACTTTTGACAAATACTGTTTCAATATGGAGTACATTCTTATACTGTTTATTAAAATAATATTATTTCTAGGAAAAATAAGCATAAAGGGGAAGATTTATTTAGCTTTGTTATGCCTAAATTGGCTACTCTGTGAACTTAAGTCAAACAGTGTCGAGTAATTGCGACAATTCTCGAATCCTTTCGATTCAACACGAAAGTTGCGACATGTTTGGCGATGTTACCGCATTTGGTTTTGTGATCTCAGATCAGTACTAAACGGCGTTCATCTGAACTAACATCAGTATTTTACAACCCACACGGGTTCGCAAACTTAGTTCAATTTTGATCTTCGATTATAAATAACTGCAGTTAGCAATTTTTATGCAACCGGGCCTAAAAGTGTTATTTCTAAAGTCTAGTTTACACAGTTTATTTCAATACTATGGCCACACCAGGGATTAGTTTGCATATCCTAGCAATACATGTTCAAATATTATAGAGAATGAGCCCGAAAGGTTAATCAACATAAGACTCCTACCTAAATATGTAAGAAATGAGAAAAACTGAGTAAATATGAGAAATTGAAATGTAAATATGTAGAATAAGACTTTACACTTGTGCGTTTGTTTAGGTTAATATACTGTAGTGATAGTATTATCAAAACGGAAGAGCTACTAATCTTAACAAAAGAGGATGCACATTTAATAGCTAAATGGCTGGAACGAATATACAGACAATGGTCGAACCTTGGGAAATCAGAGTGAAGAATTCTTGGAAAATTGTGTATATAATATATTTATTATTTTGTACAAATACTCTTGGTTTACCAATGACAGTAAAATATGTGTTTAAGGATACCTATGACTGAAAATTTGAAATCCTTAATCAATAACTCTAGATTATTAAGATTTTTTCCACAGATGTACAACTTAGTGCAAATTTGATACAGTCCAAATGTTATCAATTTCACTTCAACAGTTTGTAAAATATGGCCAAATTTAAATATTTTTGGTTACGTCACCTAAAATGTCCCTTGCGACAAATTAACTTAAATTTTGGTCTAATATTTGTTGAAATTGCCCTGGGTTTCTCTGTCTCGAAAACTTTAAACTGTGTTTTGAAGTATGGAAGGTGTGCTTAAATGTATCTTACAATAAGACCCAGGGACATTTCTACTCACTGTGTCTCTATGAACGTGTGTAGCAAGTTTCATTAGTCTAACAATAAAACTGTGACGCAAGGAGCATCTTAAATGATGAAAAATATTAAAATTTTCAATAGCGAGAACACAAGGATAAAGAATTAGAATTCATATCTAACTCTAGCATTCACGAAACTTTCAAACTAGATTAAAGCATTTAAAAATGGCTTGCAAATATTGGCTAAGCACTCTTTGGATTCATGAAGGCTTACACTAATTTATAGACCTAAAACAGGAAAAGGTGTTTCTTTTAAATATTGTCGCCCTGGCGGTAGACTCGCGAAGCCGATGAAAAATGATGACCGGTGGAGATTCGGAAAACTTCGGAACCAATCGTTACCGGTAGCGACAGACAGTTGAATGTAGAGTTGGTAAAATAAACAGTTTTGAGGTTCTAGCAATTTTGTAATGATTAACAGTGTATGTCGAGGAGAATAAAGTGTAGTTTTTTGTGTTTCGTAACCTCGTTTTATCATTTCACGAACCCACAAAGTCACAACATGTCCATGATATTCCAGGCATACATATCCTTAATATAGGAAGGATAAAAGTTACAAAAGGAATGGAACCTGGAAAGTTTTTAGTTTTAGAATTAGCTCTTAAATCCAAATGAGGATATCCTAATGAAACATCAATAATTACATTAAGCTGATTAATTTAAGAACTATTTCAGGGAGTGAATGACAAATCATCCAAAGATAATTTTTGTTATACCCCGCCTTTAACTGCAGAGGTCGCATGGAAGTATGGGGAAATTAAAAGTTTGAAGAAAAGACTTTACTCAAAGGGAATGCGCCCTTAATGAGGATGGAAGGAAAACTTTAAGGCAAGGCTACACTGAAAATTCCAACTTCTATAACAATAAACCTGTCATTATGAAAATTTAGCCACATAAGTAGAGTATCATTTTAAACTTGCATACAAATTTTCTTGTTGCTACACTAAATAGTTAATTAATTATAAATAAATTTTTGTGAAAGTATTGTAAACATTTAAAATGTTTTACGAAGCAATTTGAGCTTTTAAGTTGGATTTTTGTTTTTCGCTAGTACAGAGACATTTTAGAAAACCACGTTCTTATTTTTTGGAATATACTTGTAGCATTTGTTCTGAACTGTTTTCCATGTGTTAGCTCTCAAAGGTTTGAAAATAGCAACTGTCTTTATTCCTTAACACCATGTAATTTTCAAAATATGAGATTAACAAAAGAGGGGGAATGTGAAGTTTATTTACATACTATGGACCTATCCTATAAGTTTAATGAAAAACTTTGTCTCGTGAGGCATTTTGTATACTGAAAAGTGTTAGCAAAAATGTTCCTCAGAAACTTAACTGTGAAGTAATGATTGTTACCTTTAACGATTGTTAAAGGTCTCTTTGAATTTTCATATGCTGACCTAAAGTGGTGCAAAAGGTAAAAATAGCATGGCGTTTATTACTACAAAACTTATGTTATAAAAACATCTAAAACAGAAAATTCCATGATTTTCAACATTTTCGGTGATTTTTCAGTGTAGCCTTACCCAAAACATACGAATGTAAAATATTTGCAAGCTGAGATAAAACTGAAGAACACCATTTACTTGTTATAAGTTTTAAAGGCACAAAAGAACAGGTATAGAACAAAATAGTTATAAAAGATACCAGGTAATAAACAGTGAAGGGAGAAAATTAAAATTTGATTCCAAAACTGGTAGTGTAATATATGTATATAGAGTAGCCATCTAATAAATGAGTGACCAGGGCCAAAATTATATATCATAGATTTCTCTACACTAAATAAAATTAATCCAACATGTTTCTTTCACCTAACTTTGTCACTTGTTTACAAACTATTCGCATAAAAGCTTATTTCCCTTCTACTTTTAAGTTAATAGAGATAAAAATTTGCTCAAATTATTATATACTTCATTTTAGGTAGAAGGGACACAATAACAATGTAGAAATATTTAAGCAATAGTAAATATCTTAAAAGCTTTGGTCCCTATTTAGTGGCTTATAAAATCATTTCTCTTTGGGAAAGGTATAATAAATAATAATCCATGGCGCGACAGCCCTTAGAGGGCCAAGGCCTACCAACCCGACTGCCGGCCTCACGCCCACTTACGTACTGCAGATGTGGACGATCATCCAACCGATACGGGGAGGAGATGTGGTCAGGAACTCGGCATCCACCAGCCAGAACGTTGGTTATCGTGACCAGGGCCGCTTACCTAGCGTAAGCTCCTCACTTTCCTCACGATGCTGAGTGGGCACCGGTCCTATACCCGGGACCTAAAATCCCCACCACATGGGAGGATCGAACCCGGGCCGCTTTCCGTGGCCAGATACCAAGGCATACTGCCTTAGCGCGCTACGCCACGGCGCAGGACTTGGGAAAGATATAGATATTTGAAATAACTATTTGAACTAATGACAAGAAATGTCTCGGAAATTTGCATGTCCATAAAATACTTAATTTTTCCTACTTTGTACTCTAGTGGTCTTATATTTTTACATCTCTTTCGTTTTTCCATTTATGCAAGTTATTTTCAGTGAAGTGGACTACATAGGCTATCCTCAAAAATGTTCAAAGGATGCATTTCAATATTCCAGAATACTGTCATAATCTTGCGGTACTTTAATCCTAAATATTGGAGCGATTTTCGAATAATTAAAAATTTAAAACTGTTCTATCTAAAGATAATTTTGTCTAAGATCATTTTCTTCAACAGCAACTTAGGTTTTTAGTTTTGTTTTGGGGTTATGTTGTTCAAACCGTCAGGCAGATGCACGTCTGATTCACAAACATTTTTTAGAAATTATTTTTTGGATTCAGGCAGCTTCAAAAGATATATTTGCAGTGTTGTCACAGTACTATTGTCCTCTAATTATTGTAATTGGTTGTATAGAAAGTTAACAGACTATATAAACTAAGAATTTAATATTGAGTGTCATATGTTTAAACTCCCTGCGTACGTTATTTACGAGGTCTTGTATCTTGTCTATGGAGCAAGTCGTTAGAAGTAACAGAATTTGAACATCCCACTTTATTCCAAGGAAAAGAAAGACAATTGGGAATCCAGGGTGAAAATTCCTCTCTTCTTGTCTCTTGCCCATTTGAATACTTCAATTTTCCCAGCAAGGGTTGGGGAGATCTTGCGGCTAGAAACGAGAACGTGCGACGGCCTCGATGCGCTCGCAGAATTTCTAAAACCCGCCCCAATTTCCACCGAGACGAAACCCAAGCGAGTGAATCTAACTTCATTATAGGGATTAGAGTAGGAGGAATGCTCCTTAGGATAGGGAAGACGTTCAGTCCATTCCTCTGCAATCTCCGGAATCCTGCGCGCTGCGCACACTAATGCGCAACACCTTACCCCTGACCTCACAAACACTACTCTTGGAATGAGAAAGTCTATTTAAACCGAATTGCTAAAACTAGGAGAACCGGGCGAACCATGTTAAATAAATATTGTGTTTGTTTAGGCTGAGTTAACTACTGTAAACTTCCTATTAGAGTAAATCTATCAGGTACCAACAGTTCTAGAAGCTTCCACTTAACTGAAATGTTATATACAGGAGCTATAAAAAAATCCACCACACGTTACAAGATTGATTCAGTCGGTGGTGCACCTACCTGTCGTGCTAGGGGTCCCGCGTTCAATTCCCGGCGGTGGGGTGGTGATTTTTTCCGACCAAGATAATTTTCCTTAGAGTCTGGAAGTATGACTGAGAGTGCGAATATGTACGTGATCCAATGATTAAAAACCCAACGAATACGAGTTAACACCTTCGACAAGTTCCAAAGGAGAACGGCCGTCGATATGAGCTTTGGGGTTAAAGGCGGAGTATAAATGGAACAAATAAGAGGGCTGTTCAGTAAAGAATGATCATAATTTTTACGGCCATAATTTTTGCATTCAAATTCAATCTAACTACACTCTGATAGCTTAATGTGAAGCAAACACGTCGTAGTGATTTCATTGTTGGTACACCTGTGATAACCAGGTAAGCTCACACATGTTCAGCATCGCCTACCGCTGCAATGGAGGTAACACGCGAGGAACAATATGGGGCTTTGAAATTCTGATTTCGTCTCAGCAAATCTTCAACTGAAGGCTATTCAATGTTACGGGAGGCCTGTGGAGAGTCTGTTCCACCCTACAGCACAGCTCGAAGGTGGCTTAAACAGTTCAAAGAGACGAGACAAATTTCAAAGGAAGGTAGACCCGGTGCACCAGTTACTGCTGTTACAGAAGAAAACATCAACACTGTTGCTGCCATTGTGATTGAGGATCAACGGATTACCATAAGATCACTTTCTGAAATACTGAACATCTCATTGGGTGCCAGCCACAGGTTGGTGACAGAAACATTACACATGAGACGTGTTTTTGTGAGATGGGTTCCAAGACTGCTGATTCCCGAACAAAAGGACAGTCACATGCAGGTCTGCATGCAGTTAAAGTTGATGTTAGAGGAAGATCTGGAGTCTCTTTCAAATGTAATCACTGCTGATGAAACTTGGCTACAATATTTTGATCCTGAGAGCAAACAGCAAAGCTCAGTGTGAAAATCTCCTTCATTACCAACCCCCCAAAGAGCAAAAGTGGTTGCTTCTGCTGGGAAAGTTATGGCCATCTCATTATTTGATATTCATGGAATGGTTTATCAGCATGTTGTACCTGCACACACGTCAGTAACTGGACAATACCACAGGGATGTTGGGAAAACATTGCAAGTCCATATCAGGCACAAAAGACCACATTTCCATGAAGCAGGCTGGATACTGCACCACGATAATGCGCGGCCGCATATTGACAATTGTTGTTCAATATATTGCAAAAATCAACGTGAAGTGCATCCCTCATCCTCCCTATAGTCGACATTTAGCCCCATGTGTCTTTGTTTCTATTCCTTAACTAGAAGAAACGTCTTCGTGGGAGGCATTATCTATTATCAGAAACAGTGGTGAAGGCTGCAGAGGCGTTTTGAAGGATCTCTCAAAAATAGTTTCCAGCATGTCTTTGAATACTGGCAGAAACGCTGGGACAAGTTAATCGCATTCAGGGGAGACTATTTTGAGAAGGACCAACCAAATGATGAAGATGAGTAAAGGTACGCTGTCAAAAATAAATTGTGATCATTCTTTACAGAAGAAACCTCGTAAAAAAACATTGATTCGGATAATGGCGTGTATAGCAACATGGGCATGATTTAAATAGTGATAAAAGTAAAAGGTAATGATGTAAATTTAACTTTGGACTCAATTTCTACTCGGGCAGCAATCCAGGTGAAAAGACGACTGGAAATCGACTAAATGTTATAACACAAATATAAATAAAGTCAAAGCACTTTTAAAATTCGCATTACTGAACAAAAGACTGTTTTCAGTAAATTAACTGCCATGTCAGGAGATGGCGTGAGTATACAAAATTAATTGGGTCAAAGAAATGTAACTACTTAACTGGATTATCAGGCTGTTTGATCTGTGCTTTTTAAATCGACGGATTTACATTTTTAAGGCCGGTTTCTAAGAGGAGTTGAACTGAAATCCAGCATCACGATTAGGTGTGCTCATCTCGGAGGAAATGTCCAAAGCTGAGCAGAAAGCAAACGAAAGGACTTTTTTTTCGAAATACTTTTGAAGAAATGAACACCGCAAGAAGAAAATTGTCCGCATCGGTAGCGTGGTGGTAGCGTGACTGCCTCACTTTCAAGAGGTCCCGAGTTCGAATCTCGGACAGGATTATTTAAATGGATAAGGCTCTTTCCGATGTCTTGAAGGACGAATGTCAGGTAACTAAACTCCGGCCCATTTGAGCATCATTTCACCCATTCGATTCATTGTCCGATATGACTTAACGTTGGAAGACGTAAATTACAACAAAAAATTATAGATGTGTTCTGGTTTCGTGACCTCTGTGGGATGATGTGTGGGGGAGAGGAGAACCGTTGTCCGGTTACGCAGTGAGTGAGCAATACAGTAAACATTCAGCAATCACGTGCAGAAAGTCACGTAGCCCACTTGCGTAGCAAGATGTAGAACTGGTTCAGTTCAATTAGATTTACTAATTTTCTCATCATGTCTGAAGATCTTAAGAAATTTAAGGTTGTGCCTTCAAAAGGGCGTGAAATTATAAATAGCGTTATAGATAAATGTGATGGAGAAGCTTCATATCCAGTGTCACAAGCCGCTTGTGTAATAAATAGGCTACATGTTATCTTCCCAGCGTTTCTATCTGTGCGCGACTCGTATATCATTACGTCACCTTGTCTATACTGTGTATGTCTGTAGTGAACGCATTCCTTTCAGAGTACATAAGGCCAGAACATAACAATAGAAATAAGTTTGAAATTCCCACGATGAATTTCGCATTTAATTTGCAGCACGTATATACGAGGCATGCTTTTTAAGAAAGTACCGTTTTGGAATTAAAAAAGACGTGCATAGATATCGCAATAATTTTACTTTTACATGAAAGCCTGTACCTTAATCTACTTTTCTACATAATTTCCGTGAATATTGAGGCTCTTGTCATAACGTGGCACCCGTTTTTGAATACCCTCCTCATAAAATTCTGCCGCCTCACGTGTTAACCACTGTATCACAACTGTTTTGACTTCGTTATCGTCTTGAAGACGCTGACCGGCCAGATGTTTCTACAAGTACAGGAACAAATGGTAGTCGCTGGGCGCCAGATCAGGGCTGTATGGAGGATGATCTAGAGTTTCCCATTGAAAAGATTTATGATATCGTTGGTCCAATTAGCCACATGTGAACGGGCATTGTCATGCAGCAAAACGATACCCTTACTCAACTTGCCACGTCTTTTATTCTGGATTACACGGCGGAGATTCTTCAATGTCTCACAATAAGACGCTTCATTTTTTGTCTCATTACGAGGCAGAAACTCCACTAGCAATACTCCTTTTCTGTCCCAAAAATCCGTGCAAATGAATTTCTGGGCAGAAATTGTTTGCAAAAACTTCGCTTTTGTGGGTGATGATGAATTTCGCCATTCTATGGATTGTTGTTTCGATTCTAGCGTGACGTAGGCCACCCATGTTTCGTCACCAGTAACAATTTGGTCTAAAAGATCTTCACCTTCAATGTGGTACCGCTCAAGGAAGGTCAATGCACTGCCTAAACTTTGGGTTTTGTGCAAATCCGTAAAAATTTTCGGAGCCCAACGTGAACACAATTTCCGGTACTTCAAGTTCTCGGTTACAATGCGATACAAATCACTACGAGAATATTGAGGAAAATAGTCGCACAATGATGAAACTGTAAAGCGTCTGTTTTCTTTCACCTTTTCGTCCACTTTCTGCACCATATCTTCAGTAACGACCGAAGGACGCCCACTCCGTTCTGCATCATGCACATTTGTGCGGCCATCTTTAAATGCTCTCACACATTTCCTTACCATTACATTACTTATAATGTTTTGTCCGTAAACTTCACAGATCTCACGATGAATATCGATCGGTTTTACGCCCTTAGCACTAAGAAATCGTATAACAGCCCGTACTTCACAATCGGCGGGGCTCACGATTGTCGGAGTCATCTTAAACACTCAATAATAAACGTATACAATGAAGAATCAGACTGTAATGGCGTCAGTGCGTAGACAAGAAAAACACACACCCATACACGTACACCAACACACACACACACACACACACACACACACACACACACACACACACACACACACACACACACACACACACACACACACACACACACACACACCTTCCACAGCCCTCAAGTCCTTGCGAGTGCGCACTCTCAAATATCGACCAAGCAGACACATGGAATATGAGAAGGTATTTTCACACAACTAACGATGCTGGCGGCAGATAATTACAACTGACCATTAAAGGCAAATGCCGATAATGCAAACTAGAGTTATATTTAGGTTTAGAAAGATAGCAATAAGTATAATAGACCACAACTGACAAGCTTGCAAGTATTACTTGCAGCGACAATGAAACACCTAAACTTAATACACAGCGCTACGGCGTGATAAATTACCCTAAACTTCCCAACAAATAACACCTGGAGTCCTACCAAATACCACCCACAATAGGCAGTGGATCAGGCTGGGCTTCATGTCAAGCCTGTATCCCTGCATCAGAAACCACCCTCTGCTGAATCGCACTGCGAGACAGCTATGATCATCTCCTGGAATGCGCGGGTGCTTAAGGCGGTACCGCAGCACATTTCTCCTTCACAATCCGGTGGAGGTTTTTTTAGTGGAGTAGTACCCTTGAGATGAAGCCCACATATCCCACTGTGCCCTCCAACACAGTGGAAATCCATAAATGGATTTTTCCTCCACTCGGGAAAAAAAAAAAGACAAGAGATGTAGGTAACCAGCGCGCATGCGCGGAACGCCGACCGTAGCGCTGCGGCGGTGTAATCGCAAAACGGTACTGACTTAAAAAATATACCTCGTATCAAAAACTAAAAAGCTAAAAACTACCCACAAAGTCAATTGCTCCAACAATTACTCCGCGTTAGATTTACCCTCACGACTTAACTTGATCTATTGTACCTATGCCCCAAGTGGGGCATCCCCGGGAGAAAAGATGAGGCAAGAGGAGTAAGATGGTGGACGTCTAGATGACCACGATAATGCAGAGGGCAGACGAACTACATTTTATCAGCTGGAAACTCGCTGGCAGTCCAGAATACCCGGCGTCCCACATTCGTGGTCCGAAAACGGCTCCAACTCACCAATTGTACAACGAGGTCTACTCGAAAGTCGGAAGATCCCGGCCTCTACCAACACGGGAGCAAAAAGCTCCGGGACTCTTTCCTTGGGGCAATACCTTAAATCTAAAGGCCCCCCCATTCTAGACGGCTGAAAGTGGATACGTCACATACGCTCGTCAACCCCGCAGGGAAGACTACGGACTTGACCTCGGTAGGGCCGCCTGGTGATCAAGCACACTTCCTACTAGCTCTGTAGGCCAGTACCCGGGACTTCTTAGGCAACCATTTACCCCCACCGGGCGGCCGAAGCCTGGCTGCACGTACCCGATCTCCCGCGGGTGCGGGAACACACTGCCCCTCGAGTTCCAAACTAATCCGAAAAAGTCCCATTTAGGTTGTAAGGTCAGGGGTACCACGGGTGCTAAGAGTCCGCAGCTGAAGGCTCCTACGTACCGGGTTCAGAGACCGGAGACCGTCCTATCGATGAGGAAGTTTTGCCAAGGACATCATAGTGCCATGCGCCGCCGAGACATCCGCCGACACATCTACCCTGAAAGAGCCCACCAGATGACAGATGATTTGAAATGATAATGGAGATGAAACTGTAGGATAGGAAATTCTTGTGATGTAATTAACATCTAGCTTCGCCTAGCGACCCGAGAAACCACCGAAAAAGTCCAAAAGTAAGGTAGTCCATGCACAATGAACGCAGTTTTAAAAATATCCATCACGTTTAATGAGAAGTAAATAGAAAAACATTTATGGAAATCGTTTGTTTAGAGTAGGGAAAGTTATGTGAGTTTAGCATGAAGTTTTATTTTCTTGAATAAGCAGTAGAAAATAAATGAGAAAACATCTTTGTCGTTCTCTTTATTTCAAATTTAGCGACAGAGGAGTATATGAGTTTGATGAAATGAAATCCTACGCCTGCTTTAAGTTTGTTGAGCCTTCCTTGTTTTTGACACCCTTCTAAGACAAGTGTTTTGGCTGTGAAACGAACCCAGAGGGTACTGAACTTCCGAGAACTGAGTTACAACTTAGAGGAGTACTTCACCGAGCAGCTTGTGTTGTGATAAAAATGTGTAAAACTAGAGATTTTCCTCCTCTGTACAAACGGGCATCCTCGTTGCATGCTAAAAGCTTAGCAATCTTTGCATAACCTTGCTGGAGCATACAAACCCTTGAAAAAGTAGGTTCCATAGTTGCGTCCACTCGAGTCTTCTGCTCAATCTAAAGTTTTGATGTTGAAACTCGGGGAAATGGAGTGAAGAACGAGAGAAAGATGACAGGCAATTTACCTCAAGGTAGAAGAGGGAGGGGCCAAAAAAGAACAGAGGATGAAAAATAAAAGGAAGAAGTGTGGAGTTAGTTTTCTGGCCTGCTTCATGCTGGATGGCTGCAGTTAGCGGTGTAGACAAGAAGGAAGGATAGGTCGTGAAATGAGATGAGAAGTGTAAGTGTGACGGAGTAGAAAGGACGAGTGGATTGATCTCAAAAAAGGAATGAGGAGCCTGATAGCATCATATTTTTGTACGCTTCCCTTGAACGTTTCTCTGCATGATGGTTACCCAGATAGCTAGTGATTTAGACTTTCTCATCGGAAATCCCATCTTTGTAGTTGACGCTTAAAAATATTTCACTCTCTTAGCATAAAACTGAATGCTTTTAAAGAAACAATCATCATCATAATCATATCTATTTAATGATGGGGCGCCAGATATCTTCCGGTATGTACGACCAAGCCATATTTTTTATGTTACTGCAACAACTACTTAAACAGTCGGTCTTCGGTTGTTTCAGAGTATTTTAATTTGCAAGCAAACTTTGCGTAAAACATGAACGGCCGTATTGTAGACTATCTTCGACTTACTTGGTCCGGACCAAAGGCGGTCTAACCTTTTGGTGTTCATAGACATAAAAAGCCTCGGACCAAATAAAGCCGTGGGCTATCACGGAGCAAATGTTACATGACGAAGAAATGTTCTTCTGCGCATGCGTGAGTCCCACAGAGTGATAAACAAACAACAGAGTACCTAAAAGTTTATAAATCCAACACCAACTCCAATACTCAGACCATAATACAGATTCCAAGATGGCGCCCGTCGAAGCCCAGTGACTGGTTAAGCAGAATAGGAAACTATACACAATGGACATAATATAATCCTCATTACGGAGCAGCGAGGTAACTCCTAAGCAGTTATCAATTTATACTTTCAACTAAAACGTGTAATAACATAAATACAGAGCATCATGACAAATTCTAAGAGCTTATCACATTATATAGTAGCACGGCCAGTACTATGCATTTTCCGCCTTATACTTCCAATCAAAATTTAATTTATAAGGCATGAAAGCTCATAAGCAAACTTTATCTTATTGGACTCAATCATCCTATCGTCTGTAGCAAGCACTAAAGTTTCTTTTATATTGTTTACATAGTAACCTTTTCTGGTAAGGACATAGGTACTGTTTATACTATAATATTTAAGAGAACTCACCGGATTGTCCAGTTTACTCCAATTGTCACGTTTGAAGGTGTCAGTTCCCTCACACTGCAAGATCCATTTAAAATTTTTCACTGGTAGGCTCATAATATTGCTTCTAGATTATGAAATACTTTGAAACTCATTATGTGAAGGAACATCAATGAAGCTGGGATCTTGAATGTTATAGAAGAGAACGTAACTAATCGTCTTTAATAATGACTATCAATGGGTTAAAATCTCCTCACCACTTCGGTTCAAAACTGTCAATAACATCTTGTGCACACCAAATATTAAACTTATCTTTACTCTCTGTAAAATGTGTTGGATGCATTCTTCAGGATTTCGTTTTTTCTGGTTGAGCTTTAATGTGTGATAGGATGGCTGATTCTTAAAAATCGCGGGGTGGGCATCATCTATTAATTTAGGTACTTTTCGAAGGGCATGAATTGGTTCACCATCATTTACTGGAAAGATGTCTTCCTTAACCTCAAAGCACTGTTCAAAATGAATACACACTACAGTTTTGTCATTTACTTTAAAATCTTTATAATGTATGTTCCTGATCCACTTATCCCATTACGATTTTACCTTCGGAAATTTAAATGTCGTGTGAGGTACACTACCATAATTAGATTGCAGCTGGGAACACAACAACGATGCATTTTGACAATACTTCATAGTATATATTTAGGTAAACGTTATCACCTTATGTTAAATACTCAACTATAAACTAACTCGTTAGTCACTAATTGCCACTGTAATATGAATTACATTAATTCTTCAAACACACAATCAAAGTAAACAAACACACACTTTACTCTGTAGATATAACCACAACATAACAAGCTGGGCCACGAGCGCCGCCATTTTTCCTACAATCGATTCTCGTATTATGGTCTGAGTATTGGAGTTGGTGTTGATAAATCTCTGTCGTAGTTTCGCAGCTGTTTCTTAATCATTTTTACGGTTGCTGCTGCTGTTTGAGGTTAGGTAACAAAGTTTGGTGTGCTGTGAATATAGATAATATGAAGAAGCGTGGTATCAATTGGACAGAGGAAGACAAATGTTTTCTCTAGTCCAAAAAAGAATGAACATTATAGAAAATAAATCCGTGTCAACGAATACAAATATGAGAAAGGAGGAAGCATGGAGGGAAATTTATAACGGGTTTGCTGATAATGCGGCTTACTGATGCAGGTTAGGAGTGTTGTCTTCATATCCTCCTCTTGTATAATACCGAAGTGCTGTTAGTATTTGTGTGTCAGGCCTCGGTTATCGCCCTTGACGTACAGGTTAGGACAAATCATTTCTGTCAGCTTTCTTGGCGTTCGTTTTACTAAACCGGTATCTACTTTTGAAGTTTAGGTCGTCTTACTTCGCAATGATTTCCATTTTTGATAAATAAGTTTTCCTCCGTCGTTTTATTCCACCAATTCTATGCGCTCCAACTACACTCATCACTTCATTGTCGTCCATGTTGCAAAGATAGTCCGCCTTTAATCCACCCGTCGGTGGCGGACCACAATTTGAGCCGGACTAACGTGTTTGGCCCCGGACTATCGCTAATTGCGTTTTATGAATAAGAAAATTCATGGTCCACCGTAAGTCCACCGGAAGTAGCAAGTTGGTCCGGAATAAGTCTATCAATACGGCCCGAAATGTTTAGCTCGCAACTGGCCTCTTGGCGCAAGAATGAGTTTCAACATTACATTTTTGAAAATAATTTTTGAGAATAATTTATAAAGAATACTTTTTAAGTTTTCACATCTGTCGTGTGGTCTTAAGCACACACTTTTATTTTCCTTCACTTCAGGAAATAGGCATTTCTATCTGTTCTTCGCATTCTATCAGATATTCCCATCTTTTTCTAGGACGCCCTAATCTCTTCCTCCACGAGGATTGTATCTGCTTATTAACATCAGTACCCTTTCTTCGTCCAGCCTATTCATTTGTTATTTCCAGTTTCCTATATTTTCATCAATTTTATCTTGTAATTTATACACGCCTAGTTCCTCTCGAATACTTTCATATCTTATTAAATCTCGTCTAGTACGTTCTTTAACTTAAAATTTTAATTTCTGCTGCCTGTATCTTACTTTTATATCTTTCTTTTAATATCCAGGACTCGCTTCCATACATAACCCTGGAACTGCCAGAGTTTTGTAACATTTTAAAATTTTTTTTCTTACCTAGAAAATGAAGATAGTTACAGTGATGCAATAAGTATTATACGAGGGGCTGTTCAATAAAGAATGATCGTAATTTTTTACGGTAATACTTTTTTGCACTAAAATTCTTATTATATTCTGTTAGCTTAATGTGAAACAAACACGCCGTAGTAGTTTCATTGTTGGTACTCCTGGTTCTCGTCTGTGAGAATCAGCCAAGTTCAGGCATGTTCAGTATCGCCTACCGCTGCAATGGAGGTAACATGCAGTTAAAGTTGATGTTAGAGGAAGATCCGGAGTTTCTTTCAAACGTAATCACTGCTGATGAAACTTGACTACATCATTTTGATCGTGAGAGCAAACAGCAAAGCTCAGTGTGGAAATCTCCTTCATCACCAGCCCCCCAAAAAAGCAAAATTGGTTGCTTCTGCTGGGAAAGTTATGGTCATCACATTCTTTGATATTCATGAAATGGTTTATCAGCATGTTGTACCTGTACACACATCAGTAACTGGACAGTACTGCAGGGATGTCCTGAAAACATTGAAGCTTCATATCAGGCGCAAAAGACCACATTTTCATGAAGCATGCTGGATGTTGCACCACGATAATGCGCGGCCGCATATTGCCAATGTTGTTGCTGAATATCTTGCAAAATTCAACGTGAACTGCATCCCTCAACCTCTCTATAGTCCATATTTAGCCCCATGACACTTTTTCTAATCCCTAACTTGAAGAAACGCCTTCGTGGGAGGCATTATCCATCATCAGAAGCACTGGTGAAGGCTCCGAAGGCGAATTTGAAGGATCTCTCAAAAAGTAGTTTCCATCATGACTTTGAAGACCGGCAAAAACGCTGGGACAAGGACATCGCAGAGAGACATCAGGGGAGACTATTTTGAGGACCATCAAAATTATGAGGATATTTAAAGGTCCGTAAATGAGTATCCTCTATCCCTGTATACTTTAATTTTATTATGTATATAGCTCCACAATTTGTGTATCACTAACTCTGCTAAGCAATTGAAATAAAAATTCAACCTAAAAAATGCGTGATCATTCACCTCTCGCCACTTTTTAAAGGTTTGCCTCGATTGTGTTTTATTTCGACTGGAACACCGGGCTGCTTCATGGTGAAGAGCTTACTGATTTTAGATTGCATATACTCAAGTGTTCTTGGGCTTGTGAGGTACGCGAGATGTACAGGAAATACAGTGTTAAATATCAGAAGTAACTCCACACTATAAACAATAACATCTTAATCAGCATTCAACTCGATACAGACCTCGTTGTGAGAGAGCTCCGTGGTATAGGATATACGAGCAGTGTCCTTTAGTAATTGTTAAATAAAGTGCAGCTTAATTTAACATAATAAGTTAATAGTGTGTATAATTTCGCCTGTCTTCTGTCTAATCTGTATATAGTATACAGAACACATCTATGTGGTATGTAAAGATGTGGGGATATTACGTTTATAATAATCGAAACATTTACATACTTTTCTCTCTCCGAAATTAGCTCGCACAGAGCAGTGATCAGAAAACTACTTACAGTACTGTACTTAAAGGAGGGGGTTATCGTACGTATGCAAATAAAAGAAAACGTCCATTATCTTCGCTAAACCAACCAACAGTTTAACAGCTTTTTGTCCCAAATTCTGTGTGTCTTTCTTCCCATCCAGATGTTTACAGCAGGATCAAACTAGGCTGAGATAGATTATAGCTGCTTTCAACAGATCGCCTAATTGCCTTAATACATCGACTTACAAGTAACTGCATTTGTTTAATACGAGGGCTGTTCAATAAAGAGTGATCACAATTTTTTGACAACGTGTATTTACTCATCCTAATGATTTTGTTGGCCTTTCTCAAAATAGTCTCCCGTGAATGAGATGCACTTGTCCCAGCGTTTCTGCCAGTCTTCAAAGACACGCTGGAGGCAATTTTTGAGATACCCTTCAAAATCGCCTCCGCAGCCTTCACCACTGCTTCTGACGATGGATAATGCCTCCCACCAAGGCGTTTCTTCATGCTAGAGAACAGATAAAGGTCACATGGGGCTAAATTCGGACTATAGGGAGGGTGAGGGATGCACTTCACATTTAATTTTGCTAGAAATTCAGTAGCAACTTTAGCAATATGCAGCCGCGCATTATCGTGGTGCAGCATCCAGTCTGCTTCACGGAAATGTGATCCTTTGCGCCTGGTACGGACTTTGAATGTTTTCAGAACATCCCTGTAGTATTGTCCAGTTACTAATGTGTGTGCAGGTACAACATGCTGATAAACCATTTCAGCCCACCTCGGTAGCGTAGATGGTTGTGTGTTTACCTCATGTTCAAAGTCCCTCTCTTCCGGGGTTTCAATATCGATCTGACTTACACTTCTTGAATGTTTCGGTTCATTATCTTCCTGATCACATCATTCGGAGCCCTGACGTGAACGTCGCCATCTCTCATTTCTTGCAGGTTACATGGCCAGATGTCACCACGATTTACACCGACGGTTCTAAATCTGCTGATGGAGTAGGTTATGCATACGTCTGTCCTACTAATGCCCTGGCTCGATACCGCCTACCTATGGAGGCTTTCAGCTACACTGCGGAGGTTCTGGCCATTCGTGACGCTTTGCAATATGGGATTTCTCAGGGCTTCCCGAAACTGCTGATCTTAACCGATGCGCAGAGTGTGCTGCAGATACTCTCATCTCCCCGCTGGACGACATATATGCACTGTTATCTTTACGAGATACTGACGTTGGTGAACAACGCTACCATAGCTGGACATCTAATTCACTTCCTTTGGATCAGAGGGCATGTCGGAATTCGATACAATGAAGTCGCCGATCGCCTGGCAAAAGAGGGACTCACCCAAGGGACCTTCCAAGGCATCCAACTTCCCTACACGGATTTCTTCCCGGTCCTTCATCGTGACGCCTATTGTCGCTGGAATGACGCCTGGATTCGTTCGCAGTCCATCAAAGGCAAACACTACGCCGCCGTTCAGACGCATCTATCCACGACCCCTTGGTTCTCCAGCTTCAGGATTGCACATCGACATCTCACCTCCATCATTAGAATGTTATCCTGCGCATCTACACCGACTACGTCTCATCGATTCCCCTGTATGTCCTGATGATCCAGGCGAAAACGCTGACCTCAATCATCTCATGTTCAGTTGCTCTCGCTACCGAGCCCACCGTTCCTCCTTCCTCCGCCGCCTACTTCAGCAGTCTGTTCCTTTTCCCGCTAGCGTCAACACCATATTACAGTTATGCCACAAACCTGTATACCAAGCTCTTCTACAACTTCTTAAAGAAAGTGATCTACAGATCTAGTCTCCTCCCATCCTCTTAATTTTCCTTACATTATTTTTCTAATTTTTCCCCACGATGGCCATATGGAATTTTAGCGAAGGCCAAAAACAAGAGGTCCCGAGTTCGAATCTCGGTCAGGGTGAGTTACCTGGATAAGGTTTATCCAGGGTTTTCCCTTATCCTGAAAGGCGAATGTCGGGTAGCTCTGATCTCCATGGACCCCGGACTTATTTGAGCATCATTACACCCATTTCATTCATCGTCCGATATGACTTAACGTTAGACGACGTAAATTAAAAAAAAAAAAAAAAAAACATTCCATGAATATCAAAGATTTCCCAGCAGAAGCAACCACTTTTGCTTTTTCGTGTGTTGGTGATGAAGATTTCCACAGTGAGCTTTATTGTTTGTTCTCAGGATCAAAATTATGTAACCAAGTTTCATCAGCAGTGATTACGTTTGAAAGAAACTCCAGATCTTCCTCTAACATTAACTTTAACTGCATGTTACCTCCATTGCAGCGGTAGGCGATACTGAACATGTCTGAACTTGCCTGGTTCTCACAGACTGGTACCAGGAGTACCAACAATGAAACTACTGCGGTGTGTTTGTTTCACATTAAGCTAATATAATAAGATTGAATTTTAGTGCGAAAAATTATGACACTAAAAAAAATTATTGATCATTTTTTATTGAACAGACCTCGAATATAACTTTCTCGGTAGCAATTTGTTGTTTCATAATCAAATTGCAAACTGTGCTATCTAATATACGAATTACTTTAACCTTAGGAAATTAAGTACGAGTATTACAACTACTTATTCATATAGAACATCTGTATAAAATTATAAAATTATTAATCAAATCAGTCAATAATTTGGTATGAACAGTTACTCCGAATTTTAAAATGACAAAATTTTAAGAATTTTCCTGTGCTATCTTTTAGTTAACTTGCAAGTAGTTGAATGTACTTCTTTGCTGTTGTGGCAACTTTCCTCGTTGTACTTAATAAAGCAGCAGTTCCCACCGAGTACGTCACTTGCTATTCTGCCCCTTTACTGCGTGGGAATGACGAACGCAATCTTGTCAATTTTCCTCCGTCACAAGCCAAATTTCCTTCTTCATTAACTCGCCCACGTAACTCATATTGAAATACTAGAGGCGTCCATTGAATTTCGTGCTTCTAGCAACTTCTCCCTTTTACCGTTACGTTCTTCATTATAACATGGCTATAGAAAGACTGCAGGGTTTCAAAATTGATTTGAAATTTACCCAACAACAGGAAAAGGTAGTGCGTTATAAAGAAGTTTAAACCAATGTTTCTTTAACCTAAGTCACCGCATTCACACACAAATTACTAATGCAAAGGCCGAAATAAGTATTCGAACGTAAACATATTTATTACTTATATTATTATAAAGCTACGTAGTGTAAGCATACGTAAATACAACTGGTACAAAACAAGCTTCAGTCTTTTATTAAGGGACACCGGGACTGAAATTTCTATTTTCTATATTTCTATACCTACAAACTTCAAATTCTGCATGCCTAAAGGGTTTTATATTAGAAAACACCACACCAAGTTTCAGTAATTTCTGATGATTAGTTTTGAAGGAATTAATTTTTTATTATTGTTTTAATTAAATTTTATCGCAGTATTAAAATTGATGCATGCGCATCACTAATTATTCTATTGCAATAACTCTGTTATTTTTTCATGCCCACTAACTATATAAACAACTGCAGTCTCTGTCTGGAAGAACAATACATTACTTTTAGGGAAATTATTTTTTTAATTATGCAGAACATTGAATTGAATTTTTTAAATATTTTTTTGCATTTAAAATTTTGTTACAGCCAAACCAAGTCTTAAATCCTATAGCCAGAGACTGAAGTTGTAGACCCATACATGAAGCACATGCTGAAAGAAATTCAGAGCCATAGCTCAAAAATTAATGCGTGTGGATCAGATAATGTATTAAAAAATGTAAAGTGGAGAAAAATCAATTTTTCTAAAAACATGCACCAAAAATAAAGTGAACAGTACCTTACTACATTAGAATTGCCCTGAAGCATATGTGAGACCCTCCCTCTTTTGTCTGGCAAGCTCTGTCTGCATTTTTGTCTGTTTTTCTTTGAGGCGAGCTGTTTTCTTATGTTGCAATGAAGATCGCGTGCTCTCGTATATTCTGCGTTTGTCACGTCTCTTCACAATTTTCTTCTGCACACTTGTCACTGCACTGGTGGTTAGCTCACATTTTAGTTCCTGAGTTGCAGAACAGCCCATATTAAACTCTGCTACTGCAATTGCTGCTGCAATTTCTATTCTCCTGCAGGATACAAAAGTAATTTTGGGACATTTTCTCCAAATTAGTGCATGTAGTGACTCATTTTGATTTTGAGTAGCACCACGCACACACCTTGACAACAGTTCATCACTTGCTAGTCTTTGATAAACAGGTAATATTTTGCAAACTAACTGCTCTGTTAGTTTAACAGGCATCTTCTGATGGCTCATGGGTGTCTTTCCTTGTGCAATGCTTTTATTGTAAAAACACCAGGAGTCGACACCTTGGGGACACTTGCTATGTTGAGGCTTGGAATCCGTTGAAACATAATGACTAAGGGTTGCATAAATGGCTTCTTTTATTTTAGGGACACTAGGTATGTTGTTCACTATGGCATGTCTATATTAATTAGTTAATTTGGCAATGGTGGCATTGGTAAGTGTCCCAGCAGATCCTCGCCCACCAAGTTTTACTCCCTTTTTCTTCCATGTTTCTACAGTGTTTCGCAGCCCACTTCCCATTCTTTTAGCAACATGGTTTATGCACTCCTCTTTGTGCAGGACAACTGTGTTACCATATATGTTTTCATTTGATAAATGATTAAATGTTTTTGAATCACCATCTGATAGTACAGTTGTGTAGCGCATCTTACACTCTGACACTGAACGTTTCCATAGTATGTCTGCAGCAAAAACCTCCATTGATGTGGATGAGCCCTCATAATTTTTGTTGCATTCACCACTAGATGAATGTCCCTCAAACCAAATGCAAAACTCTGGTGAATCATGTCCCAATTCTGTGGCTGTAATGGCACATTTTGCACAATATTTGGAAACTACTGTGTAGTCCAGCACCATTCCAGTTAGAATGTCCATCACAATTCCTACATTATAGTTGGATGTATATCCCCGCTTGTGCCATGAACCATCATAACTTACAGAAACATCAATTACATTGTTCTCATCTGCAGTTTCATCAGCACCATTTAACTTCATGTACGCTCTTCTCACTACCTCCCTGGACTGAAGAAGAGCTTTTTCTTTTAGTTTTTTACTGTAAAAAGCCACCTCCTTCATATGACTGGTAAATGTTTTGGAATCCATACCAGACATACCTAATGCACAACAAAATTTTTCTAAGCCACTGTGACCTACACCCAATCCCAAAAAAGCATCCACAATTTTCCTGTTCACTTCAAAGGGAGGTCTCTTAGACTTTTCATCCTCAACTCTAGGACTAGAATAACTCTGCCCTGAGCTGAAACCACACTCACTGCACTTTAGCACTAACTTTACTGCAAAGCCATATTTTTCTCTAAATTGCAGTGTAAGTGAGCATTTAGTACACTCCCCACACTTTACATTGCTCAGAAGTTGATTCAGAGAACTGCTGTGCACCAAAATATACTCACTGTTTGCCCCTGCATTACCACAAATATATTCACTATTTACACTGTCATCTCTCTGAAATCTTGAAATTTTCTCCTGCGTTTTACAAATACTTACAGTTTCAATTACAGTAGCCTGCTCACCTATGTCCATTTCCAAATGTGAAGATGAAGTACTAGCATGTTCTTCTGTGTCCAACTGTGTATTTGAGATGGAAATCTGGTCTACAGGTTTCTTATTCCATCTGGCTAAACCACGTTTTTTTGCAAGGTCTCTTTTTTTGTTATTTCTACTCAACGGCTTATGCCAACGTGAAGAAGTAGCATGCATTATGCTGTTTATATATTTCACAACACACTACACCTTAGAAAAATCAACTAACTTGCTTACACACTTATTTCATAAACAGAAGCACATGTAAACAAAAGCACATTTCTCTAAAGGATGACGCCATAATACATTGAACCAAACACAGGAGTCAAAACAAGAATGAATCAACAAGTATTCTCTAAGTTTATTGCAAAAAACACAGAATAATCACATAGATTAAGAGTTGTTTTGCATTTTCTTAGTTGCGAGAACACTCAAAATATGTTGACAATTTTTTGTATGGCATTTATGCTTTGATATTTTCTGAGTAAAGACTTTGTATATAATATGTAGTAATAGTTCACCGAAGTGTCGCCAGATAGCAGCAAAAAGCTCTGCTGCAAGATTATAACACAATTTTAGAGGAAAAACCAGCCAAAAAACGATTAAAATTGGCAAAAAGAGTCCATCATTCTGGATAAGGAAGAAAGGGGGCGTTTAAATGGCCAGGCTCCGAGCATTTAAACCCTGCACTAGACCTTTAAAAATGGCAGAAATCAAAAACTCTTACACAATTCAATATAGGAAGGTTTGGGGAACATTTATACGTATAAATCTAAAAATCGTAAATTTTGAGATTTTGGCCTATTTTTCAGTCCCAGTGTCCCTTAAACAAATAAACTCAAATAGCAACTGAAGCTAATTTACACTACAAGGAGATATAAAACGGTTACTTTATATCTGGACTTAAGTATTCTAACAGAGAACAGCTAGTGTTTTGTTATCATCCCCTTTCTTTGAACTGCTGATAATCGTTTGGACATTGTCTGTATATGACTACAGAGCCCATATTTCTCCACTCTGAAGAAGTTCTTTCAGATGATCCTTGCTCCTGATGTGATGCTTCCTCACACGTTCCTCGAGTTCCTTCCAGATGCTCTCTATAGGATTTAAATCTGGAGACTGTGGCGGGGTCTTCAAAGTGTGAGGAGTGTTGTACACGATCAAACGACTTACAATCTCAGCAGTATGCTTCGGATCATTGTCCTGCTGGAAGTAATAATCATGTCCTAATCCCAGCTTCTCTGAATTATTTTAAGATAGTTTTCAAGAATCCTCTTGTATTCAAATCTGTCCATGATCCCATCTATGAACACCAGTTCCCCAAAGCCAGATGAAGCTATACAGCCGCATACCATCACACTACTGCCACCATGTTTCACTGTAGCTACCATGTTCTTAGGTTCCCATTCTTTATTTGGCAGTCTCCACGCTTTAAGACGTCCATCACTCTTGTATAAACAGAATTTACTCTCGTCCGACCAGAGAACCTTATCCCAGAATTCTGTTGGTTTCACCACATACTGTTTAGCAAATTCTATACGCTTTTTCTTATTCTACTTATTAACATATGGTTTTTTCCTATAATGCGGGCATTGTACCCAGTACTATTTAAAACCCGTGGAACTGTTCTGGTGTGAACCACAGTGCCAGAATATTGCTCAAGGTATCCTCTAATCTCAGGTGCAGTTATTCTCAGATTCTACATATAAAACGTAACTAAAATTTAACGGACATTTCAACAATTTTTTTTCTTCTTCACCTTATCCCTAGTAGTACTGCTTATTGCAGTGTTAAGCAACTGTTATTCCTCTATCCCATTATGGCGTGCCCCAGGAACCGAAGCTCTGGATCGGGATAGAGACCCAGGATAGGTGATCGACCCGATGCCTGCGTGTGACGGTGCAGGAAGTGGATGACTATTTGAGGGCGAGATGAGTGATAGGATAGATGCTTGTTTGAATGCTGGCGGAGGAAACCGGAGGGCCCAGAGAAAATCCGCACCAGTGCCATGTTGTCCACCACAATGTTTTAAATAATTAAAAATTCTTTAATCAAGATTAGTGTTTAAACTTTTAAAATTTAATTAAAACAGAAGGACAGAGATATGGATACCCAGGAAGGTAGCAGTTTAATTTCATGTTATTCTTTAAGAGGAGGCACCCAAAAGAAACCGGACTCTAAGGGCGCTGCCACTCGTAGACGTAGTGAACGGTTCTCACACTAGGTGGTGTTAGTAGAGACCTCCATGAAACAGCTGTGCAGACGGTGTCAGTGTAGAGCTGAACGTGCAACTGTGGTGTTGTGTTTCTCTGACTGTTGGCTGATTACCTCTGCGAAGTCGTTATGACAACCTTAAAAGAACAAAGAGTGTGTATGAAATTCTGTTTCCTGCTTAAAAAAACTGCAACGGAGACACACCAAATGCTTCAGGAAGCTTTCCAGGAGGATGCTATGAGCCGCACACAGCTTTTGGAGTGGTTTCGGTGCTTTAAGCGTGGTGAGATGTGTGTTGAAGATCAAACTCGTTGTCGACGCCCTTCAACATCGCGAAATGAGGAGAAAATTGAAAAGGTCCGCCAAAAGATCAACGAGAACCGTCGACAAACGATCGACCAAATTTCAGCAGCGACAGGAATCAGTTGGAGCTCGTGCCAGCGGATATTGAGGGAGAATTTGCACATGAGACGTGTTGCTGTTGTTCCGCGCCTTCTCACAGAGGAGCACAAAACCATCCGCATGAATGTGTGTCAGGACTTGAAAAGAGAGATTGCACGTGATTCAAACTTCTTGAACAAAGTCATTATAGGGGATGAGAGTTGGTGTTACGGGTATGACGCAGAAACCAAGCAAGCGTCTAGCCAGTGGAGGACTCCCAACTCTCCCAGACCATAAAAGCAAGGCAAGTGAGGTCAAATATTAAGTCGATGATCATTGTCTTTTGTTATGTTCGTAGAATTGTGCATCGGGAATTCGTACCCCATGGCCAGATTGGTAACCAGCACTTTTACTTGGATGTTTTAAGGCGTCTGCGAGAGGATGTGAGGAGGAAACGCCCGGAACTTTGGCGATCGGGTGACTGGTTTCTGCATCACGAAAACGCTCCAGAACATACAGCATTACGAGTGACCCACTATTTGGCATCCCAGAGGTGGTCTGTCGTTCCTCACGCTCCGTATTCGCCGGACCTGGCCCTGTGCGACTTTTTCCTATTTCCACGAATGAAGAAAACGCTAAAGGGAGAACGTTATGACGATGTGGAGGCGGTAAAAACAGCTTCGCAAAGGGCACTGGACAACATCAAACTTGAAGAGTTCCAAGCATGCTTCCAACAGTGGGAAAAGAGACTTGACAAGTGCATCGTATGTATTGGAGAGTATTTTGAAGGTGACTGAAGTAATTTTGTAAAAAGGTTCATCAATAAAGTTATGACCATAATCCGGTTCCCTTTCGGTCCCCCCTCGTACAGCCATTAATTTTATAATCTTGAAACGATACTCCTTGGCCGTACCATGGCTAAGTGGTAAGACCGCTTGGCTTTCACCTAGGCCGCTCGGGTTGGAACCCAGGCAACAGCAAAGTGGACAAATGGCGCTGGGGTGTGTTTCTTCCGGGTCGTTCGGTTTCCCCCGCCATCATTCCCCCAAGTGCTTCAAAATTCATCCCAGGCGTTAGCCCGCCTCTGTAGCGTGGTGGTTGCGTGGTGTACGCCTCACGTTCAAGAGGTCCCGAGTTCGAAGCTCGGTCAGGGTGAGTTACCTGGATAAGGCTTTTTCCGGGGTTTTCCCTTATCCCGAAAGAGGTTGGAGGACGTAACTTACCAAAAAAAAAAAATCATTCCAGGTGTTGGGCGGACCCCTCAACCCTGACCTCATCTATCCGGTCTGCATGCTACGGCTCCCTTGCTGAGGGAACCACACCAGCTTTTCTGAGGAAGGGAGAGATAAAAATTTAAAAACATATTTTGGCATTTAATTTAGAATAATATACAATAATATGAATTTTCCAAGAGGAATGCTGAAGCAGAACCTCTGTAGTCGCCATTCGTGAAGTCACATGTTCATATTACGTAAGTAATTTTAGTGGCTGAGATGAGTTCTCGATTGGACATATTGTATCATGACAAAAATTCCAACATAAACTTTAATAGCAGTGAAATAAAAGTAGATCTACAGATAATAATAAGGCCGCGCCGTGGCTCAGTGGTTAAACCGCTTGGCTCTCACCAAGGCGGCCCGTGTTCGATCCCAGGCGACTGCAAAGTGAGATTTGTGGTGGACAACATGGCGTTGGGGCGGGTTTTCTCTGGGATCTCCGGTTCCACCTGCCATCTTATTCCACCAGTGCTCCATCTTCATCTCATGTATCATCAGTGTCATCACCTGCGGTGCCATATGTAGTAAAAGTGGGCGTTAAACACTACACTACAGATAATAAAAGTAGTTAGGTTACTCAGCACTTGACGAAGTAAAGATATAGTTGTCTAACCTTTTCCATATCTAATTATTTGTTACAATGATTTACATTAGTCAATATTTCTTTCATATAACAGGATAATTATATCCATTATTTAATTAATTCATGCCATTTGTTGCATTTAAAATATTGATCCATATGGGAAGCAGAGTAAAACGTTTATGCCTTCGCATCCACAAATGCATTTGTTTCTCGTGTAAATAGAGTATTGAATTCCTATGCGATTAAAGCTTTCACTTTTGTTCACTGTTTATGGGCAGATCTTCTTTCTTTTCCCTCACTGCTATTGTCACCAATAACACGCTAAATCTAGTGTTACTATACGAATGACCTGTAGCATTTCTGTCAAATGATAATGTAGACATTGATGCCGTAGTGGAGGTTGAAAGTGTACGTGCCTAACAAACAACTTAACGACACTGTCACAGTGAGCTGTCAAAGCCACTAGGATATTGCGCCGGACATCTTCACACTAACGATCTGGAGCCTTTCTTTTTTCCTTTGCCTTAAAAGCGGTTACGGTTTGAGGGTGAGTTAAGAGCGGAACTGTGTTGTCATATTTCTGCGGCGTCGAGCTGGGAACCCTTTCCGTAAATCAAAGGCATGACGTCCACGACGCTGTGGTGATCAATAAACCTGCCGCAGACTAAGGAAGGTAAGTTAGGAAAACTCTTCGTGCCGTTCAATTTAATAAGGACGCTCATCTCTGGATAAGGGTGTGAGGGATTAGGAAAACTTTAATCAGGCAAAACTTAAGAGACAGATCAAACTCTACCCGGTAACGTAGAGGCTCGTGTTCATGGGGTCTCACCTTCGAGACCCTCCGATTTCCGCTACTCCAGCCAGTAGTTTCTTACTAGTTTCTCCGAATCAATAATGGAATGCCAATCATGTCAATACCATCCTGCAACGAATTTGTTTAAACGAGGTACGTCCAGAAAGTAAGCTCTGTTTCGTCATAAAATTAAATTGTGTACAGATAAAGAAAAAATATTTATTGCACAAAATTCGAGAACTCTTAAACTACTTTTCCACATAACTGCCAAAAATTTGCAGGCATTTGTCATAGCGAGGCACAAGTTTTGTATACGTTCTTCATAAAAGTTTGCCACCTGTGTCTTCAACCAGCTAGAAACATTTTCTTTCAGCTCTTCGTCATTGTTGAAGTGTTGACCACCAAGGAAATATTTGAGATGCAAAAACAGATGAAGGTCGGTAGGAGCGAGGTCAGGACTGCACGGGGGGTGGTCAAACAAGTCCCAGCCAAATCCCTGTAGGATGTTTTTTGTCGCATTTGCAGTGTGTGGTCGTGCATTGTCGTGAAGAAACAACTCCTTTTGACAGCATTCCTCGGCGCTCATTCTGTATTGCGCGGCGCAATTTCCTAAGTGTCGCACAATAAACATCTGCTTTCATTGTTTGACCACGTGGTAAGAAATCAATGAGTAAGATGCCTTTCCTGTCCCCCGTAGGGGGCGCTGCGGACCCTTAGCACTCGTGTTACCTCTGACGTTACTAGAGGAACCTCGGGCCGAAAAGCCGAGCCCCTCCTTCGGGAGTTGTGCGGATTGGGGTGGACTCGAGGGGGCAGTGTGTTCCCGAATCCCGTGGGAATCGGGTACGTCTTCGGACGGGGTTGAGGGAAGCCATTAAGTCTCCCGCGTACTAGCCTGCAAAGCTAGTAGAAGGTGTGCTAGATCACCAGGCGACCCCACCGAGGTTGTTCGGTAGTCTTCACCTTGAGTGTTGACGCGCGTAAGTGGCGTATCCACTTCCATCCCGTCTTGAGTCCATAGGACCAGATGGGGGGGGGCTTGTTAGTCTCTAGGTCTTATCCTATCGAAAGCCCCACGTAGGACGCCGAGCGCCCTTTGGGACAGCTCGGATACTCCCTGGTTGAAGGAGGCCCGGGTCTAGTTCCTACGGGTTCAGGACTAATGGGAGTACAACCTCTGGGCTAAACTGTCCCCCGTAGGGGAGGGGATTCGTCCCCTTCAGCTGCCGTGGTGCGGGCGCTGCGGACTCTTAGCACTCGTGGTAACTCTGACCTTACTAGAGGAACCTCGGGCCGAACATTCGAGCCCCTTCCTCTGGGAGTTGTTCAGATTGGGTTGGTCTCAAGGGGGCAGTGTTTTCCCGCCACCCACGGGAAATTGGGTACCTCCAGCCAGGCTACGGCAGCCCGGAGGGGGGAAGAGGGTTGCCTCATAAGTCCCGGGTACTAGCCTGCAGAGGTAGTAGCTGGTGTGCTAGATCACCGGCGGCCCTACCAAGGTTATTTGGTAGCCGGTCCATTAAGAACCGGCGCGTAAGTGGCGTATCCACTTCCGTCCTGTCTGCCGTGTGCAGCGGGGGGGGGGCAGTTTATAAAATAGGTACTGTCTGATGGTATAGAATCCGAGAGGTCCGGGTTCTGGTCCTACGGGCCCAGGACTGATGGGAGTAGATCCTCGCACTTATGTCCCAGAACACTGTGCACATCAGCTTTCGAGGTGTCAAGATTTTTTTCGGGTTAACCGTTGCTAGAAATGAGGTGTGCCTTCATTCCAATGATTGACGCTTACTTTCAGGAGTGTCGTAATAAACACAAGTTTCATCTCCTGTGACTATCTGTGTCAGAAATTCTTCGCCACCTTCATCACAACGGGTCAAAAACTGAGATGCACTACCCATTCGTTTTGTTTAGAGTTGCTCAGTAAGAATCTTTGGCACCCAAAGTGAGCAAAGTTTTTCGGTAATAATTTTATGAACTAGTGATCGTGAGATTTGGGGAAATTTCATAGCGAGAGCACTAATTGTAAACTTGCTGTATTCCTGGATCTTGTCATCAATCGCGTGAATCAGTTTTTCTGTAATCAAAAATGGACGTCCACTTCGTTCTTCATCGTGCACTTCACTACGTCCTTCATTGAACTGTCGGACCCATCTTCTTACCATTGTATCACTCATCGCATTTTGTCCGTAAACATCGCAAATTTGCCAATACATTTCAATTGGTTTTACTTTCCTAGCATTCAGAAAACGAATCAGAGATCTGATTTCAGAAGCAGCGGGATTTTCAATCAACACCGACTTTGAAAACAAGCACAGTCAAGCGTACGTGGCGGACAGCGATCTCACAATGGCGCACTTTCTTCTCCTTAGCTCAGAGCGTCTACCGCGATGTGCGGAACTGCGATCGCAGCGCTGCAGCGGAGATAAATTAAAACAGAACTTACTTTATGGACGCCCCATGTATATTTATTTATTAGAACTGTTAGTAATAATACATGCTTTGCAGATCTGGGAGAACAGATGCAAAATAATTATATAGTACCTAATAGCATTGTAAAGGTAAGACAGTGTGCCGCCTCTGAACTAATACAAACGTGGTACTGAACTAATAAAATGGTATACATACTTCAATAGTGAGAATTTCTACAGCAGAAAAGAAGAATAGAAAAGCAAATATGGAACAGTAGATCACTCATAGGTAGAAGTGTCATCACGGTAAAGCAGGTCCTCTGGCCGTCGCTTCAGTCGCGTTGGCCGGCGACTTCGGACGCCGATGCTATACGTCGCAGCTCCTGGAACGTGGCGGAGATTGTAGAAGAAGCGTCGAGCAATCTGTCGAATGAAATGGTGGAGAGGAAGAAGTCCCAGCTCGTGATTGAGTTGCTGGTTGCGGACAATCCAAGGAGCATTGGTCGCAGGAATCGACACTGGATGACCTGTAGACGCCTCAGGTGACAGGTACTGACATGGATTCCTGGTCACGTTCGCTAGCCGGGGAATGAAATGGCGGATTCAGCAGCTGAGATGGCTAACCTGGAGCCCAGGGCTAGGATACCATCTGTTACATCTGAAGATTTTGGAGCTGTGCTGCGGAGAGCTGTGCAGTCCTGCTGGCAGGAAGAGTGAGTGATCCGCTCTCGGAGCAATAGACTTAGATCTTTGAAAGAACTTCAGATTCCCTGGGTTATCTCTGTCGTTCATCTCGTTGAGAGTAGGCATGTTATGCATTGGGCACTGCCTTTTTACGCATAGTTTTCGGTTTAGAAAGGCGCCTGCTGCAGTCTGTCCGTTTGGCAACGAAGCGTTATCTGCCCGACACGTGCTGCTAGAGTGTTTTTCCCTAGGACATCTTAGGACGTCTGTACAGCTGCCGGTCAGCTTTGCAGAAATACTAGCGCAGGCTCCACCAACTGACATGCACGGTGTGCCTATAATGTTCGCACGGTGCCGGCGTGCTTGGTCGTTGCTGGCGAGTGCTAGGGACAAATGCCAATCTCTACCTCGCGCAGTGGCGGTCCGTAATTTACACTTGTGTTACCATTAAATAATTATTGACATGTTAGTAGTGAAGGAACAATCCAGAAACTGTATAATACGTAGTTTAATGCCTCTGTGGTACTTGTTAAATTATATGTAAAACAACCTAATACCAGTATTATTATTACAAACAAATGATGGCATATAAGATTAATATTTTTAATTATAGGAACGAAACAGTTGATCCTCAGACCATTGAAAAATACCAAATAAAGTAATATTTACTATATAGTGATATTACACAGAATATTTCATATTAAACGAATACACACGTTTCAATTAAGAAATTTGATACATTCAGTTTTTGGTAGACACTCTTGCTTTCTGACATACCTTAGTTTTCACAGAATTCGCCACATTTGGAGACAATGAAACACAACTCTGGACCCATAATGCACACTTCAAGTTATGATCACTGATGTTGGCTCCCTGAGGGTTTTTAATGCATTTCATAGCTGAAAATAAGGATTCACATACACAGGTCGAACCAAACATTGCAATCATAGATGCCGCACGCAGGTGTAACAGAGGGAATCTTGATTTAGGAAATCTCCTGAAGAAATCTAGCACAAACTTCCTCTGCTTCTGTAACTGTCAGCTAACTCAGTGCCACATTTCCTGTTGTTGTGCCTTTTATTGGCACCAGATCTAGCATTTCTTCCACAACTTTCAATTGTTCAATTACTCCACGAATAAAAATACATAATTGTGACATACGTGATAAGTCAGTGCTCTCATCAATAGCAATAGAGAATGCAACAAATTCTCTTGCTCTTTCAATACTTGTGCGTAAATTTTGTCTGCCAGATCTTGAATTCTGCCTGAAATTGTATGAGATAACAGACTGACACTCTCGAACTGGTGAACACTGACAGGGATGAATTTACTTGCAGCTATAAGCAAACGAAGTTTATTAAATGGATCATCAGTAAAACTACTAGAATATCTGGCAAATTCTAGTGGTATTTAGTAAGTCACATAAGCTGAGGTTTCTGCCATTCCACCATCCCCTTCTTCCTGTTCCTCTTCCGGCAATGTGATCTTTTCTCTGAGCCTTTGTATATCTGCAGTGCGTTTTTATAGGGTCAAATAATCATTGGCATGCAATATATTGAAATGTCGCTGAAGATTAAATCGCTTCAGCACTTGTAATTCTTTTGTGGCAAATCAAACAAATAGCACCAGCACTACATTCCATGAAGTACTTAGCTTCCTGTTCGGGATTGAAATAATGTGTTGGCGTGGGTGCCCTTCGCTTTAATGAGTGCCCTTCCATATCAAAGTAACACTGAAGTACGGACCGCCACTGCTACGAAGTACGCACTGAGGCAACACGGTGCTTGTAGCCCAGCACATATACCGCGGCAAGCGAGTTGGCTGTGGTTGTACTAGCGGATGATATAAGAGTGGAGAAGGTTTTTAAGTTCTTTTCGAAGTTACATATTGGAATTTAGTGAAGATAACTTTTTATACCATTTAGACATATACTTCTTATTTTATTTTTGTTCTTGTTATGTACATGTACTTTTTGTAAGTTTATTTACACTTATATATAGTTTTAGACGCATTTGTATTTGAACTTTGCCATTCATGATTTATAAAGGGTGCTGATACTGCTGTAGTTGAGCGCCCTTATAGACGTCGAAAGAGGCAGCCACTCTCTCGATGTACCTTGCGAAACGTTGGTAGCATATTCAAGGGACACAATAATACTCAAAAGCTTCAAAGAAAAATCCGGACAGATTCATCTGATGACGACAAAGAAAAAACAAAAAGACCAGGGAAGACAAAGAAATCATGGAACCAGAACAGATGAAATGTACAAAGCCATGAAGTACGAGGCGTATCGGAAAAATAAGTTCTCCCATTTTATTTAATATAGAAAGCACGTTTGTTGTCAATCAATGTTACAATGATGGAAAGGAGGAATTTACAGATATTTTTCAACGTAATCACCATTGCGATCGATGTACTTTTGCATGCGCTGTGGCAGTTTTTGTATACCCCTGTCATAGCACTCAGCCGCCAAGTTGCGCAGGTAGCGCTCAACCTCGTTTTTCAAATCATCGTCGGTCTGGAAATGTGTTCCACCCAGGTGTGACTTCAACTCAGAAAACAGATGATAATCTTTAGGTGCTAAGTCTGGACTGTAGGGGGGATGGGAGAGGATTTCCCATCCGAACTGGGCCAGGAGATCAGCGGTTGCGTGTGCAGTATTGGGACGAGCGTTGTCGTAATAAATAATCACTCCCTTCGTCAGCATTCCTCTCCTTGGATTTTGAATGGCAAGTTGCAATATTTTTAAAGTCTCACAGTAGCTAGCGGCGTTCATAGTTGTGCCGGTAGGCATAAACTCGCACAGCAATACACCTTTTCTCTCCCAGAACACACTGGCCATCGCTTTGCCGGCAGAAAATGTATGTCTGAACTTTCGCGGCTTCAGTGAATTCGAATGCGGCCACTGACGAGAACGTTCTTTAGTTTCTGGTGTTGTGTAGTGCACCCCGGTTTTATCGCCAGGGACAACTGAATGCAACAATTCCTTGCCCTGATCTGCATAGCGCTCCAGGAATCGGTGGGCCGTTACAACACGTTGCCGTTTATGGTCTTAGGTGAACATTTTGGGGAGCTACCTCGCACATACCTTGCGATAAATCAAATGTTCGGCCAAAATCTTGTCAATCATAGTCTTACTGACATCAGGGATAAGTTCGCACAGCTCGCGAACTGGCACACGTCGATCTTTAAGCATTTCTTGCTCCACTTTTGCAATTGTTTCGGCTGAAACTGAAGGCCGACCAGAACACTGTTCCTCATGGACATCTGTACGTCCATCTTTGAACTCTCTGGCCCAATTTTGCACGTTTTTGACATCCATACACTGTGACCCATTGACTTCGCATGACTGACGAACTTCAGTGTGGGTAGTGCCCTTGGTACTGACGAAAAAACCGATCACTGTACGCAAATCGCTCTTGGCGGCGGAAGTGATAGGAAGCTCCATCGCAAACGGCTGCCCAGCCAAGACTAAAAGTTGCAACGGGTTCTTTGTGGTGGGGATTTGAAGGTATGAAACCAAGCTACACGACAGTGTTGCCGGATCTCGCGCAATAGCGTTCCTCACGGCTCCAGCGCCTTAGAGACCTTATTTTACGGACACGGCTCGGAAAAGAAGACGAAGAAGAATGAACAGGTCTTCATAGAGAATTCAAGATGTACATTTGATTCCTTTAGTAAATATCTATAATATTGTGAATTTTTATCTAAAAGTTTAAACTTGATTTTTTAATATTAAAGAAATATTCCCAATAGGTTGAGACTGCTGCTCATAAAGCAGCTTTCTGTAAGATGTTATTCATCACACTTAATACACGCTTTTTCTTATAGATAGGAAAATTTAATAACATATTTCTGAGTTATTGTTTATCTCTTAACATGACTCACATTTGTTTACAGCACTTACCTTCTATTTCTTCGTTCGTCCAAAATCCATTGTGGGGAATCTCTGACATCTGAAATTCGATATTTATTCATTATTTGTATTTATTGATGCTAGAATTCAGCTCTATCTCCTACTTTATTCTATCCCCCTTTCTCTCTTTCCCTCTCCCCTACCCCTCACCGCCCTTTTATAAAATACAATATATTTTGTTCAGAAGTCCCAAAACTTCCATTTCAACTGAAATTCACTATCGAAATTTGGGCTAAATAAACGATACGCTGGTAAATAATGGAGTAAATAGGGCTGTTCAATAAAGAATGATCATAATCTTTTTACGGTCTTAATTTTTCGCACTAAAATTGAGTCTTACATGCTGTTAGATTAATGTGAAATCAACACGCCGTAGTAGTTCCATTGTTGGTACTCCTGGTTCCCGCCTGTGAGAACCAGGCAAGTTCAGACATGTTCAGTATCGTCTACCGCTGCAATGGAGATAACATGCAGTGAAAGTTGATGTTATAGGAAGAACCGGAGCCTCTTTCAAACGTAATCACTGCTGATGAAACTTGGCTAAATCATTTGGATCCTGAGAGCAAACAGCAAAGCTCAGTGTGGAAATCTCCTTCATTACAACCCTCAAAAAGGGAAAGTGGTTCCTTCTCTTAGGAAAGTTATGGTCATCTCATTCTTTGATATTCATGGAATAGTTTATCAGCATCTTGTAACTGCACACACATCAGTAACTGGACAATACAACAGGGATGTCCTGTAAACATTGCAAGTGCATATCAGGCGCTAAAGACCACATTTCCGTGAAGCAGGCTGGATGCTGCACCACGATAGTGGGCGGCCACATATTGCCAATGTTGTTGCTGAATATCAACGTGAAGTACATCCCTCACCCTTCCTATAGTCTTGATTTAGCCCCATGTGACTTTTTTCTATTCCCAGAGTTGAAGAAACGCCTTCGTTAAAGGCATTAACCATCATCAGAAGTAGTGGTGAAGGCTGTGGAAGCGATTTTGAAGGATCCCTCGAAATTGATGTCCAGCATGAAGACTGACAGAAACGCTGTGACAAGTGCATCGCATTCAGAGGAGACTATTTTGAGAAGGGCCATTAAAATGATGATGAGGAAAGATACGTTGTCGAAAAAAATTTGTGATCACTCTTTATTGAACAGCCCGTGTATATAAACAACTTCTCGGCTAATAATTTTGCGAAAATTCTAAGACATTACAAAATATTTTGAGAATTACGAGTTCTTTCAACCATACAAATAATTTGCCTAACAACCACCTTGATGTTTAATATTTAAAAATAGTATAAAATGTCCGTAGTCCATGAGAATATTATAACATTTCGCATACATTGTGCTGAACTGGAGAAGCCGGATCGAGGAATTGTATCAGCTTAACCTACAAGGAACTTCTATATTTGTCAACAAGTCACATTAGCAGATTAGCTTCTAGACTTGATGAAGTCTTGACATGTCTCTGATTTTACCGCACAAAATCTGACGTCATCAACAGCATCGCTGATCGAGTTTATATACGATTCCCCTAGCGGCTTTCGATCGTATTTGATGTGCTTAATGCAGCTTAGAGGACTCCCTCTACCGGCAGGTAAATATACTATTTGAGAGGTGGATCTGGCCGCGTAATAAAAAGTTGCGTAATTTCACCTGCTGCGTAGAAACAACTGATTATAGAGCCATATAATACAATGCAATGCTCTGCAAAGCTAATTATGCAGACATAAAAGTAGCCCAGGAAGAATATATGAAATTATAAGTCAATGAACACTTATTTCACAATGAGCATCTGTTTTTTCTGTTATAGTAGACATATATGCATATTGTAAAGCTGTCACATAAAATAGAAATATTTCCATTTTATCAATTCTTTTCTATCACCCACAGTCTCCTCACAATGTAACTTCATTAAAACCCAAAAAATTAGCAGAGCATGTTCAAGAAATGAAAAGTAAATTAGTGTTACAATATATACAAAGCTTTTATCCAAGTCTGAACAAGAAACTATCTCTAGTACATAGTCTTATGTGTCCATTGTCTTATATTTCCTTTCTCTCTTCCCCTTAAATACTGTCTGTATTGTGAGAAGGTATGCTTGAGGTCTTTCTGTCATAACATTATTTATTGCTTCTAGATTGGCACCAGTCACTTTATAGCGGCCATTGTCTAACTGATCCTGTATCTTGGAAATGTTTGATGTACCTATTGGTTTTAAAAGACATAAGGATACCAACATTAATAGACATTTTAATTAAGCGTGAGAATGACAAAAAAAATTATATCGTATACTGATAAAACGTAAGACGTTTATGTTTCAAACAAAAGTATGTCATTCTAGTTATATATATATATATATATATATATATATATATATATATATATATATATATTCAAAACCTTAGCCTATATACGGCTAGTGTGAAGAAATAATTAATTTCCATCAACTAACTAAAATAATAAGAGTTAAATGATGAAGCCTGGGACACAAGTACTTACGTTAGTAAGTCGCCACAAACGGTGTATATCATAATACGAAAGTAGAACGGTCACGGTTTCGAGTCCCGCCTAGGGCATGGGTGTTTATGTGTATCGTGTATATGTGTGAAACTAAAGAAAACGGATAGTAAAATAAACGGAAAAAATAAATAGCGGTTAAATAAGGAAAATAAATATATATACATTAAAAAAGAGCCCCTTGTGGTCTACCGGGGAAATATAAGAGTCAAATGGAGAATTTAATGTCAGGAAGGCACGTTGGCCATGGTAGCTCAATGGGTTAGAGCGACTGGACGGAAACCAGGAGATCCGTGGTTCAAATCCCGGCCATGGCATTGAATTTTTCATTTTGCCTCTATCTATCAAAAGAATGTCAAGTTGACGGTACCTGGACAACTTTGATAAAATTAAGCGCTGGATAGCGTTGCTGAAACTCCTCTACGCAGCTATATATATATATATATATATATATATATATATATATATATATATATATATATATATATATATATATCTCAATTTTAATGTCGGTACGAAAGCAGCATTCAACCATGAAGACGCGGTGGTCTGTGTTCATATCCAGGGGAAGCAGGCTGTATTAGCTACCAGATCAACCACACAGAAAGCGCTGTAATTTGCTTACTGTTCCGCAAACATTGCCGCTTCTTCTCCATAGAGGACACTAGGATTTCAAGATGGACTCACCCTTCAACTATGACGTCATCCTTGCTCAATCGGATGGCGGGAAGTAAGGAATAAAAATGAACACCGTGTACGTACATTCAATTCCCTATATATATATATATATATATATATATATATATATATATATATATATATATATATATATTCTAGGAAAGTGATAAACTAGATCTAGGTTAGGCTTGGGGAAGCCACCTTGTTATTTCCAGCACTTGCTTCTCTCTAAAATGTTCTGTTGGCTGCTATACCTTAAATTTGTATAAATGTGCTTTTCATGAATGGAAAAATTGCGAACTGAAGTTTGAATTGCTTGAACATGCAGATCTAGCGTCATTTTTTTTTTTAATTTACGTCTTCCAACGTGAATGAATTGGGTCAAATAAGTCCACATTCGTCTTGAATGATAAGGGATGTTCCGGGAAAAAGCTATCCAGGTAACTCACCCTGACCAAGATTCGAACTAGGAACCTCTTGAACATGAGGCAGACACTACCATTTACGCTACCGAGGCGGGCGTACTAGCATTTGTTCCGGAACCTCAAAAAGTTTCTTGTAGGACTTACATCTCACAACTAGGATAATGATGTATATATAAAACTTTCCAAAAACCATATAAGTGTAAAAAAACCTATTAAAAATACACGTACATAAAAACATCAATCAAAACCTAATAAAAGTTTCGTTCACTAAATCCTAAACTCTAAACTAGACAAGAATCAAAAAAGCTTCTCCAGGGGTCTCCACGCACGGCCTACACGTGGATGGTTCTGTTGACCGTCTCCCTGAACCACGAAGAGGAGCCCACACGAGGGAGACTGTTGGCTCGGGACCCCGGGTGCGCCAAACCCGTACCTACCGAAGTAGGCCCCTGGGGGTTCACAACTAGGAGGCCATTGGTGGAATAAACATCTATTTTGAGGGCCATGATAAATCTCACTACAGAGATGGTTTAATAAATTAGATCACCGATATGACAAATGTATTAGCCTTTCTGGAGTTTATGTTGAGAAATAAGAACAAAATCACATTAAATTTTTGTTTCATTGTGAAGCCTGGGATTATCAGCCTAACCTCGTAGGTGTAGAAGCATCCTAAACTAGACGTTCCGTAATTGCTAGTCTCCACTCTATAACAGAGGTTATTCAGTAGATTGTCAGTGATACCAAAATTAAAAATTGCAATTAGTAAAGAATCGTAATAGATTTCAAAGGAGTATTGGATATTTGTTACGACACGAACAGGTGCAGTTGGTTGAGTTTTTTAACAAAAGACACGTGAGAAACAGAATTCTAATGGATAACACTTGACTTTGTTTGAATAGGCATTCTTCGGACCCTTAATATAGGCATGACCGAGACTAATAATCACAATGGACAAAATAGTTACAAAAAGGGAATACTTGTGTGAAAAGAAGGCTTCCAGAAGTGAAAGTTACATACCCTCGTACAGCTGTGTATAGTGTGAGCACGGCTTGGGGCCGGTTAAGGCAGTTATCTGGTTCTGTCTTGGGCAAGGTAGACCAGAAGTGATGAGAAAATATATTTGTCGGTTCATATGTACGTGAAGAACGAATTAAGTTTGATCGAGTAATAAGCATTCCATATACAGTAACCCTAAACAGTGATATGGTAACCCTTGGTCGGCAACTTCGAGTTGGGGGTTATGATAAAAAGAACCAGTCATTAAATCAGTTCGAAATGGGCATTTCAGTGTCATTAGAACCATTTTTCCCATACATTTCTACGCATACGCTCAGAGAAACTCCATTGCTTTATCCTGCGCTAACTACTATTGCTTCAAACTGTAGCGTCAACGTGGAACTCCTCTGCGCCACCCATTGTACTGTGCCATCAGATAACAGAAGATTTACGAAAACAATTGCCATGAGCAAAGAAAGCCTCAAAACATGAGAACTTCTGCTAAAACTTTCGACAGTATGGGATGATGAAAATGTTCTCCGCAGACTAGACTTCAGAAAATCAGTATTCTTACGAGAACCCCGACAAATGATGACAAAAAGCTTTTAGGCTTCAGGAAAATTAGTGATGTATTCCCCTAAGTACCTTATCTAATAGAAAACCCATGAAAAAGTTGCTTTTTAAGTTTTGGAAATCATTTTTAGCATCTCCAAGCATTTTTATCCTGCGTGTTCTTCACTATCGATTGTTTCAATGTCCATAAAACAAGATCTAAGCAACTCCATCTCACTGAGTAGGGATGCTCGCTGCTGCACTATTTTACCGGACATAGTTAATGTTTATTTGTCCAGTTTAGTAATTCCACTGCTTGTAGGACGAATAAATTTTACGTGCAGTTGAGTTTTTCTCTTTGTAACGAAAACAACTTGTTATGGTAATGGGTACTGTCAAGCCTTTGTAAAGCATGTTACGTTTAAAGCAGTACTGCTGGTCTCGGCAAGACTGCTGCATTATGAGCAAAGCAGACCTCTCAAATTAGGCCTAGTATCTCGAGAATTCCAATTAAACTCCTAGCGGTAAATTACCTCCGATTAATCGAAACACAATTAAAGAACAATTTCTAATATGCGCCAGTCCCAATAGCTTTCATTCCCATTTCCCTCGTAATGATGCTACAAATTATTCTTCAAAGGCCATATCATACTGTTACATGCAGTAAGAGGAAATATTGTATTTCAAAAAAAATTAGATGTCCAGATTTCACAATAAGTATAACTTTTATCCTCGTGATTCAAGGAGAAAGCTTTTTGGAAAAGATTACTGTCTTAAAACGGTGAACCTTTAATTTATGTTCAGATTATTTGAGAAAACTATAATGAAGAAATGCCTACATGATAATGTCATGCAATGACTATACAGTTCCTCCTCCTCCTCCTCCTCCTCCTCCTCCTCCTCCTCCTCCTCCTCCTCCAATAGGTGCTTGGCCAAAGAAGGGAAAATTATGAAATTATGCATCAGACAGCCAGAAAGATTAGACAACTCAAATAGTTGGTGGGCAGAGATAGGAGGAGTTATGGAAAAAATAGGAATGGGAGATATATGGAGATTAGAGGAAAGGAATACAAGCGATGTGGGTAAATTAGTAAAATGCAGAATAGAAGATATAGAAAGACTGAAAATATGGAGAACTCTAGAAAATATGAAATCATTACAATTTTACAAGCAAATAAAACGACATTGGAGACGAGAAGCATATGTAGATTACTGCAATAGTCAAGAGAGAGAAGGGTTAGCTTGGATGAGAACAGGAGCAATATTCCTAAGAGAGATAAGAGGTAGGGAAAAGGGAATTTGTGAATTGTGTGGGGAAGAAGAAAGTATAGAACACTATGTAAGAGAATGTGAGGAGGTTGCAATATGGAGAAAAGAAGGTTGGGTGGAAAAATGGAGAAAGTAGAGAAGAGGATAGTAGCTATAAAAATGTTAACAGGCAAGGAGGAAAAGAAGGTAGTAACTATTGGTGAGTTCTTACAGAAAGTAAAAGAAAAATTGCAAAAATGTAAAAAATATAAGAAATTAAGTTTAGGGAAGAAAGGGGCTAATTAACAAGGGGACGTGGAGGTTAAGTGCTATCTGGCAGAGCAGAAGACCAGGGTGTCATGTAAGACATGGTAGTAACAAGGTAAACACAAACAAATGTAAAGAATATAAGAAAGGAAGATGATGGAAGAAAGGGACTAGTTAAGTACCAAGGAGGCATGGAAGTTAAGAGCTACCTGGCAGAGCAGAAGACCAGGGCGTCCTGTAAGACAAGGTAGCAGCAAGGTAAACACATAAATGTAGCCTCAAGCTGTAATTATTTGAATATCCACAATAAATAATTCATTCGCTGATGGTTGCGTTTTCCAACTTCACAATTAAGACCTTTTCTTCTTCTTCACATATATCTTCGACCTGTAAAAGTACTTTCTTACAATTACTGAATTTCGTCTTCATCCATTCAGTTTAGATCTTATCTCCCTCTTCCTCTGTTTTCCATCTTACCATTAAATTAAATATTCCTAGTTGTTCTCACATACTTCGACATTTACCAATATTATCTCTTCTTCAGCAATTTTTCATATGTCTTTAAAATCTTCTGCTGACTGTATGCTGCTTTTAACTTTCTTTTCCTCGATCCAAGTTCCGCTTTGTTTTCAATAACAATCTTTAATTTAACTGGATAATTCCTTAACCCGTAACTGGTGAGGTAGGGTTGGAGCTACCCCACAAAAGTTTTGAAGTGACTATAGTCTTAATATAGATGGTTGATAATCCTGGAATGCAGTGTACCTTTCAGTCACCACCCAGCAGCTCGCAGACAAGTAGTTGTACTATCCAGTGTAAAAGGTTTCAAGAGAGATTTCGTGTTCCTCACTGACTGCATTGGCACACACCCCATTTCGCCAGTTGAGGAACATTTTATTTTGTGTTGCAATTCACTGTTAAATTATGGCAAATTCAAGGAATACTATAAGCGGTAGTGATCCTAATTTTGCTGATTCGTTTAATGATATTCTCAAAGACTTGGAAAGTGACTTCAGTAGTGAAGGTGATGTTGTACCGCAAGAATTTTGCAGTGAACATGTTAGTATTTCTGAGGAGAAGGCAGCAACAAATGAAGAAGGTGATGTCAGTGATCTTATATGAGAATATGATGCTGATAAAACAGATGAGAAGCAACCCGTAAAGTAAAAAGACCTGCGCTAAAAATACTTTGATGGTAGAAACAAATTCAAAACGTCTTCTCTCAGAAAATTAAAGAAAAATTGGCAACGGAACACAGTGTGTTCAGCCTGTAATGCCCATCATAGGGACAAATGGTAGTGTGACAGCAGAAAATTGATTTATATTCATTGAACTATTCTGAGTTGCAAAAAGGAGGACTGACATATGGGAACAGTGAGCAAGAACAAACGAGAAACACCTACAGAATTTCTTCCCTCAAGAAATAAACCAAAAATTTCAGTTACGTATGGCTTCACAAATGATTGTATGTTGATATCTTTTGCACCAAAGAATAACAGTGTCATCATGCTTATCTCATCTATACACCATACAATATGTACCAAAAATGTAACCAAAAAACGGAAATAGTACAGCTTTATAATGAAACTAAATGAAACGTTGATATTTTGGATGAGAAGTTTGCAAAGATTTTCCAACCACTGACCATTGATTGTGTTCTTTAGACATTTAAGTCGTTTCTGGTAAATCCTGACGAAAGCAGACTTGATTTTGTGAAATCTTTAGCGTGACAAATGACAGCCACAGCTGAACGTAAGATTCCTAAACGGACAACTGCCTCAAGGGTTACGTCAAAACCTAGAGTGCACCCTCAAAAAACTCTCCCCACAGCAGCCAGATAAAAGTTGCATAAACAAGTGAGATGTGGCATGTGCCCTAGAATCAAAGATAGGAAGACACGAATTATTTCTGCTGAGTGTGAAATTCCGATCTGCTTAAAATGTGCAGTGCAGTTTTACCAAGTAAACTCTGTTCAAAAGTGCTCTAACGTATTCTCAGCGAAACAAAATGCTAATTATTTGATATATTACATCATGCTAGATGGTATTATATAAGAAGTTATCAATTGTAGAAATGTTTTCTGTCTGAAAAGCTCAAATAACTAAAGTGTTGCATTTTTTACATTCTTATACAAATTGTCCAAATTCGAAGCATATAAGTTATGTGTTTTTTTATGGCTTGACAAAAAACATGATATTGTTATGTTCATTATACTTCCCTTCTTAAATTATTTCAGTATTGCATTGATATTTATAACCATTTCCTTGTCAAAATTTAAGTTCTGGATTTTGCCTAACCTCACCTCACCAGATACGTTCGAAAAAGCTTACCTCACCAGTTTCGGGTTAATGTGCGATAAGATTTGCTTTATTTGCGGATAATTTGAGGAAGTGATATCTTCTCAGCTGTATAATCTCTGTGCGAGAGTTTTAAATCTGATATTTGTTCTAAATTACTGTTACATCATGTGCATTAAGCATGATGTTTAAATTATATCTCCATAGTTGTACAACTCAATTGCGTTTAAATTTCATCAATATAAGTGTTAAAAATTTGGCGACATGCTGCAACCTCGTCTGTAACTTTGAATTATAATCTCCTTTGAGATACAGGTATGCATCTCTTTAAACAGAGTGTGAGTTTCTGTAATTAAGGGTTTCTCTTTGCAATACATATATGATTGAAGTGTATTTTAGGTCAAGGGTATGGTACCCAATATTTCTTCGTTTTGAAGCGTATCATAAAATGTTAGTATGGAGCGTACTTGTTTATTTTGGGAATAACGCTCAAACATGTCTAGTAGAGGGAGGTTAGGTGTTGACATCAAAAGCTTTGAATGTCTATAATCCGTGCGTCCATTTACTTGTTTGCCAAAAGACCAATACCAATGTCTTGAGAATCGTGCAGTGTAAATACCGCGAGTGTCCAGTTAATTCCTTTGCTTATCTCTGACGTGCGTTCACAGCCCTTCCATTAGTGCTCCAAACTTGGATAGACCTACCTTCCTTCAAAGCAAAGGCAAGGTTAGACTGGACTAGGTGACGTCACTTGCTTTGTCATAAATATGAGCAGCAGATATCATCTCACTTCTTGACGATTATATTTCTCTATCGCTTATCTATATTGCATTCCGCCCAAAAGTATCCGTCCCAAAATTTCACGGGAAGTACGTGTTTTCATATGCTTAAATTAAAGGAAGCATTTCCAGAACTGCAGTACGCTTAAGCTCAAATATTCTAAGGGGTGATCGCTCTGTGAGGGATATAAAACTCGGTTCTTTCTGTATGACCGGGAGATAACAAAAGATGAACGAAGGGAAAAAAAGAAAAGAAAAGAAAAGTGGTTCACATAAAAGCTTTAAGACGATCTTCAATTTGTTTTGCTTAATAGAATCTTTTCTCTTATACAGTTACACAAGAATCAACCTATATGAAAGGAAGTTCTTTGACTCACGATAGCTTATTATTAGGGGGCGGGTTTTGCCCTATTTTCCTATTTTATTCCTTTGTTCAGAAACGTAGGCTTTTAAGTTATAAGCACGTTTCTTACAATTATTTATACCGCTTGTCTCTCACCAAGGCGGCCCGGGTTCGTTCCACGGCGACCGCAAAGTGAGATTTGTGGTGCTCAAAACGGCGCTGGGGCGGGTTTTCTCCGGGATCTCCGGTTTCCCCCGCCATCTCATTCTACCGGTGCTCCATCTTCATCTCATGTATCATCAGTGTCATCGCCTGCGGTGCCGTAGGTAGCAAAAGCGGGCGTTGAACACTACACATTTCATTTCATTTCTTACAATTCTTAGCGAATTTCTTAGTTTTATAGTACCTACAAATGCCTATTTCATACGTTTGTACCTATTCTGCTTATTAGTGCCCAAAACTGCCTTTTTAGACAATTTCTTCTGCTTATAATTTGCGACAACAGATTTTGTATTTGTTGGTTTCAATGTGAAGTTTTCGGGGAAGAGAAATTTCTTACTGCTGCACATTGGATATACAACATAACCAAATTTAGTTGTTTCTCTCTTAAAATTAATATAGAAATACTTCAATAATATAATGTTTTCTTTTCCTAGTGGCACTACAGAAAAGGTCACTACTATTACGTAATTTTAACCTCAGATTTCTCAGATTCCATATTCTCTATATTTTTCTAACTTCAAAACGTTTCACAGGATGCAGTTTTTTTATTAATCTGTATCAAATTCTAAACATGCCTGTAAGGACAACTGTACACATTTACATTTGTTGTGTTTTTTGTTATTTGTGTTGAAAAGGATTTAATGCTTACTTCTTACTGAAAACGCTTAGGAAAATAATTGTTAAATAGGTATGATTAATTTTTTGCTTTGTTGATATGGTGAAGACAAATATTTCACATAGGTACAGGTCATGAATAGGTTAAAATGGGTGCAGAATCTTATACCCCAAAAAATAATTTTTAAAATTACAATATGTGGGACATTTAGAAAATCGCCTGTAATTTAGATATAAACTGTTAATTCCTCAGTAGCTATTTCAGCTAGAAACCTGAAACTTGGCACTGTTCCATTCTTGAGCGATCACAAAAATAAATGGTACAAATTTGAAGCAAATCAAACAAAAGCTTCAGATATTTCAATTTTCACCCTTAGGCCTCCCAAAACCATAGAATAGTTAATTATTGCACAATTTTCTGCACAGTATGGTTCTTACTTAGTGACGTGGATTTATATTTATTTTAATTATCCGACAGTATCTGTTATTTTAGCTTTCTGTGAAGCCATTTATGAAATTTGGAATAAATGTAGAATTATTTCGCCTACGGAACAGCAAAATGTATGTGTTTAGCGAATCTGTTGCAGAATATGTTGCGATGATTGTTATATTGTTATAGTGCATTTATAGTATAGTTTAGGAGCAACTTTACTAAAATTATGTATTTCTTTGTGTTTATTCAGCACATTTTTAGTGCCTATTTAAGTATCTGTTTTTCCCATTTTTAGTGCCGTTTTGCCTGCGTATTTCACATATTTTAGTGCTTATAAATCCGCACTAACATAACTAGTTCTTTACTGTAAAAGCTTCATTCTCATAAATTATAAAATATAATACATTATTCATTATATCGACTTATAAGTTTCCGAAATAATTTAATTCTGTAACCACAACTAGTTGATTGCACGCTTTAAGTAGCTCTGATATTAATCTGTATTAAACTTACTAATCTCCCCCCTTCCCCCTCATCCAAATAGGCTAATGCTTTCGTGCCATTGGCCATAAGCGGTGCCTTCCCGTCACACTGAAACAGGCAGTAAACGTCATGATAATTGCCAGGAAGATAGAAATCAGAATACGCAGGCATGCAAAAATAATGAAGTTTATAATGAAACTGAGCAACTCGAAACTGAATGAATGAGCAATGCAACTGGAACAAGTTTATAATGAGAGGCCTTCGGCCTTTCCCACTGGGATGTTTTTAAACCCGCACACATACCTTGCAAAAATGCTTGTCTTTCAGTCTTAAAAGTCATGTCGCTCCATACCTGTCGTGTGTCCTTCATTCACCTAAGTCTCGTCAACGTAGTATATTTTGCAATTTGGACAATTTGATTGTCCTTAAATAACGTCTTCGCCACACAGCAATATCACCCCTGGAGTGGTAAGTTTTGCTGTTGTCTGAATTTCATGTCGCAATGTTCCTACGCATCTAACACTCCTGTATGCCCGCTTCGGTAGCGCGGTGGTAGCGAGTCTGCCTCACGTTCAAGAGGTCCCGAGTTTGAATTTCTGCCAGGGTGAGTTACCTGGATAAGGTTTCTTCCGGGGTTTTCCCTTATCCTGAAAGACGAATGTCGGGTAACTAAGCTCTATGGACCCTGGGCTTATTGGAGCATCATTTCACACATTCCATTCATCGTCCGATATTACTTAACGTTGGAGGACGTAAAATTACACACACACACACACACACACACACACACACACACACACACACACCCCTAACACTCCTGTAAGTTCAGAGCACAGCTGTTCGACTTCTCTCACTGACAAAGACGGATTATTCTCTGTGAGTGCATTAAATACATGCAACACAATTATTTTTTCTCCGCTTTCTAAACGTTTTCCCTTGTGATGCTTCAGCGAAAAACTGGTGGTAGACTCTGCCATTATACATATAATAAGTACACGCGCAATAAATGATCAATAAAATAATTTAGCTCTCGCATTCGGCATAGCACGCCTTCGAATGGCGACACATTCCTAATCCAGTTCAAAACAAGGTCAGTGATAAAAGTCATACAAACAAATATATCATCATTACCGTTAAAGCACGTGCTATCGTGTCATGTGCTTGAGAGCAAAGGAACCTCCTCTTTACTTCGTTTAAGAATTAACATACATTTCAGATAAATCAACACTCTTGCGTGATATATTTCATTGCAACAGTTACGAAAATATGAATTTGACAATTCTCTTAAAACATATAAAGATATATCACCATGTTAAATAACGAACTAATTTTTACCGCACAACAGTCTATACAATAGCAGCCAATAAGATGTGATAAGGTCACGTGTCCGTTAACAGATACGGGGCAAGCTTGCGTGAAACAAGGATTAGTCAATAACTAGCGTTGTTCATTCTCATACTTATCCATGGTTACATTGTTGAAAACATAACCATTGGAGCAGCTTGCAGCAGTTGCAGGTGAAACATAAAAATTAATGGAGCTTTTGCCACTGCGTGTTTTCTGATACGGTATCGGCTATTGACATGTGGCTTCAATACGATATATATTGTAGCGAAAGTCGCTGAGCCAGAGTTTATGCACCAGTCATTCGATATGGTACGTTAATGAGAAAAGAAAAGGATCAATTACTTGATATCGCAGCGTTCGGTGGCACTGATGATGACTTATTGGAAGATATGACAATTCATAATATTAACAGAAACAAATATCCCCCAACGAGGCGTGGCAATTGGGAGAGTAGATTTAAATAAATTTACAGATGAAGAATGCCGACTTTATTTTCGTTTTGATAAAATGGGTCTACGCGTCTAGTAGAAGCTTTACATGAACCGCCTAGAATTGTAACAAGAAAGATATTCTGTTAGAGATGAGTTTGAATAAACAATTTACCTCTTTCATATGGCTACGTTGTACTGACAGGCGTGGGAAGTTTGTGCATATATCTTCGGCGCCTAGCATATCCCAACAGACTGACTTGGAAGCAGGCTCTTCATATTTATCAGCAATAGCAAATGCAACGATGAATATAATATACATAAATAAATTTCACGTATTAACAAATCTGCCTAACCTAATATGCCTTGACAGAAATATATTGCAACATTGTGCACATGCTCTATCATTAAAGGGAGCAAATATAACAAATTCTTGGGCCTTATAAGTAGATGGTACATCTTGAGAAAGTAGTTCTTATGCTCTTTATTGTATATAAAGATACTGTTTCCCAGTTGCTGTTAACATATTTGCAATTACGAGGACTGTCCAATAAACGTTGATCACAATTTTCTTTTGATAACGTAACCTTACTCATCCTCATAATTTTGATGGTCCTTCTCAAAATAGTCTCTCTTGAAAGCGATGCACTTGTCCCAGCGTTTCTGTCAGTCTTCAAAAACATGCTGGAAACCATTTTTGAGAGATCCTTCAAAATAACCTCCGCAGCCTTCACCTCAGCTTCCGAAGATGGATAATGCCTCCCACAAAGGCGTTTCTTCAAGTTAGGGAACAGAAATGGTCACATAAGGCTAAATCTGTACTATAGGGAGAGTGAGGGATACACTTCACGTTGACTTTTGCAAGATATTCAGCAACAACATTGGCAATATGTGGCCGCGCATTATCGTGGTGCAGCATCCAGTCTGCTTCACGGAAATGTGGTCTTTTACGGCTGATATGGACTTGCAATGTTTTCAGGATATCCCTGTAGTTTTGTCCAGTTACTGCTGTGTGTGCAGGTACAACATGCTGATAAACAATTCCATGAATATCAAAGAATGGGATGACCATAACTTTCCCAGCAGAAGCAAAAACGTTTGCTTTTTGGAGGTTGGTGATGTAGGGGATTTCCAAACTGAGCTTTGCTGTTTGCTCTCAGGATCAAAATGATATAGCCAAGTTTCATCAGCAGTGATTACGTTTGAAAGAAACTCCGGATCTTCCTCTCAGACCTGCGTACGAATGTCTTTTTGTTCGGGAATCAACAGTCATGGAACCCATCGCGCACAAAACACGTGTCATGTGTAATGTTTCTGCCACCAACGTGTGGGTGGCACCCAATGAAATGTTCAGTATTTCAGAAAGTGATGTTAAGGTAATTCGTTGATCCTCTCTCACAATGGCAACAGCAGTGTTGATGTTTTTTTCCGTAAGAGCAGTAGCTGGAGCACCGGGTCCACCTTCCTTCGAATTTAATTGTCTCCCCTCTTTAAACATTTTAAACAACCTTCGAGCTGTGCTGTAGGGAAGAACAGACTTTACATAGGCCTCCTGTAACATTGTATAGGCCTCAACTGAAGACTTGTTGAGACGAAAGCAGAATTTCAAAGCCGTATATTGTTCCTCGCGTGTTACCTCCATTGCAGCGGTAGGCGATACTGAACATATCTGAACTTGCCTGGTTGTCACAGGTGGGAACCAGGAGTAGCAACAATAAAACTACTACAGCGTGTTCGTTTCACATTAAGCTAACAGAATATTATAAGGCTGCAATTTAGTGCGAAAAATTATGAACGTAAAAATTATGATCATTCTTTACTGAACAGCGCTTGTATTTCTTCCCATACAGTTGGCTCTGTATATGGGTTGGTTGAAATTACCTCCCGCTTCATTATTAGATCATTAACGGTAAAGCGTAATCTTTCTTCGATCATTTTGTAAGAGAAATGCCTCACGTTAAATGGTGAGCTATAGCGTGTCGGGTTATCGGTTATAAGTTTACAGTAAACGTGTGCATGTGCAGAACATTGCTCACGTGACACTAACGTTTACGGTAACTGACAAAGATATGGGCAAGATATTGTTACAAAGGAGTTGGAGAAAATATTTGGAATTTGGTAGAGAAAGTTCAAAGAAACTTGGCAGGTTTTATAACACATCGAGGTGAACAAGTTATGAAGAAAGGTTCGCTTTAAAAAGAACAGGCCGCACGCCACTGACCCTCATCTTCTCCTTGTATAATGGGTTACCCCAGGCGGCCGCTATCATCGCCTCGGTCATCATCAAACGGCGTCCCTCCGCACATCCGTTTACGAGCCGTGTTATCACGTACAGGCAGGGCTCACCCCTCGCTCTCAGTGCACTCCCGTCCATAAAAAATTGCGAATCGGCACGTTGTCGAGATCCTCCTCAGAGTTCCCTGCCGCACATTTAAAGGACCTAAGCGGTGCCTCGCCCTTATGGCCCTTTCACCCTTTATTTGCATACGGATGATCAAGTTATTACAAAGTACGTAGGCCGAATTTTAAAATTTAATTATTTCGCGTGATAAAACGTTTGGAGCTGCACATTTAGAACAAAGATATCAGACGTGCTTCCATAGATGAAAAATTAAGATTTAATTGAACAGTCTTGGTACAATAAGGGCATATTGAGCTCAAATTTAAGTTCAAATTACCTATGGATCTTCCTCCCTTACACCCTCCGAGTCGCTTGCTTTCTTATTTCCTTCCATGTACAGAATTTTGTTTTGTTTGTGTTTATAATTAACAAGCGAGTTGACTAATTTTGCTAGAAAATAGGAAGGAACATAAGGCGGGGCTAGGCTTCGCTGTTCTATCGCTACTAGTCAATGTGGTGTGTGCAACGTTGTACAGTTAAGCACACATACTGGCTCGCTTTGCCGAAGCACACGGCTAATTTGTTTGCGCTCTAAAGATACACATTAAGGAATTATTTTGTTCTTCCCATGTTACGAGCTATTATCTTTCTGAGGATTACTGTCTAAACCCCATATTTATAGGACATATGGTGTCAGATGTATGGAAAGATAAGACGCCTGACAAGAAAGAAGAGAATCATTAACTGTCAGTAAAGAAAACCACACCGATGCAATGCTGCAGTTGCATTTTGTATCTTACATTCAGTAAATGGCGATCTTTTAAGAGTGTACACGTGCCTTTCAAAGTTAGTAAATATACCGCTTAACAAGTCTATTCCTTGTTTCACGTAAGCTTGCCCCGTATCTCTTAACGGTCACGTGACCTAATCACCTCTCATTGGTTGCTGTTGTGGTAATGACTGTCGTGCGATAAAAATTAGTTCGTTATTTAACATGGTGATATATCATTATATGTTGGAAGAGAATTGTCAAATTTATATTTTCGTAACTGTTTTAATTAAATATATTACGCAACAGAGTTGATTTATCTGAAATGCATATTAATTCTTAAACGAATTAAAGAGGAGGTCCCTTTGCTCTCAAACACATGGCACGATAGCACGTGATTTAGCGGTAGTGATGACATATTTGTTTATGTCACTTTTATCACTGAGCTTGTTTTGAACTTGATTAGTCATGCATCGCCATTCGAGAGTGCGGGAGCTAAATTATTTTATTGATCGTTTATTGCGCATGTACTTATTATATGTATAATGGCAGAGTCTACCGTACGTTTTTCGCTGAAGTATCGCAAGGATAATTATTTACAAACAGGCGAAAAAAGAATTGTGTTGCATGTGTTTAATGCACTCAGAGAAGAATCCGCCTTTGTCAGTGAGAGAAGTCGAACAGATGAGCTCTGAAGTTACAGGTGTGAGTGTTAGATCCGTAGGAACATCGCGATATGAAATTGAGGAAACAGGAAAACTTACCACTCCAGGCAAAAGCAGGAATAAACAAAAGTGCGTGCTCGGAAAAAAAAATACGTGAAAAGTGTTGTGCGTCGTCATGTGTGTAGTTTTTCTTTAGAAACGAACTCCCTAACATAAGTAACATTTCCTCTGCGGTAATTGAGGATGCAGATTTACCAAATTTCAGCAGATTGCTTATACAGCTGGGATTTGTGAATGAAAAAAGAGGCAAGAAAAATGTGCTAAAAGACAGAGGCGATATTGCTGTGTGGCGAAGACGCTATTTAAGGACAACCACACTGCACCGAGATACAAATCGCTAAATATACACGAAGAACACACGAAAAGTAAGGTATGGCGTGACACGACTTTTAAGACTGAAAGACAAGCATTTTTGAAAGGTATGTGTGCTGGTTTAAAAAATCCCAGTGGAAAAGGCCAAAGGCCTTTCATTATAAACTCTTTCAGTTTCATTGCTCAGTCATTCTGTTTCAATTTGCTCAGTTCATTATAAACTTGTATTTTTGCATGCCTTCATATCTTTATTTGTATGATTTTTGTTGATTTTATTTATCTTCCCGGCAATTATTACGAAATGTGACGGGAAGGCACCGCCTATGGCCTATGACGCGAAAGCATTAGCCAATTAGGTCGAGGGGGAGGGTCGTTGAACGCGAAGTGATACATTTCAGCCGGGCAAGGTTATATGAAACAGAGAGTAGTACTGGTGCGTCTAGTAGTAACTGCCAAACAAATCATAAGATTTTATATAGACTACAAATATTTTTGTTAATGTGTATTCCTTTTTCAAACAGATGTCAATTAAAGACATTTTCGAAAGTACAAATTTCGTTCAGAGTAGAGAATTAATGTTCCAAGCTTGACACGTGGCTGCTCATTGTGTGAAGAACATTGTTAAAGAAGACAAACAGTTTACCAAATTAGGAGAAGTTTCCATGTGTAGATCTCCAGGGAAACATCGCGCAGCTCAAAAAGTGCTACCAACACAAACAATTTTCAAAAGTGTATTTCACGTAGAAAAATTTATGATTTATATGACAAGGGTGAATATTCAACTCCGAAAAGGATGACCAATTTAATGAGGGAGAACATAGAATATACGGATTCTGTATCTTCTGTGCATAATATTGTGCCTTTGTGGGTTCGTGAAATGAAAAGTTCAATTGCACCACTCAAAAATGTTCTTTATTTCCACCGACTTACAGTTGAACACTTGCCAATTACACAGGATTACGTAATGCACACATTTACGATTCACCAGTTCGTCCGTTACAGTTTCTCCTGCACTCACAATTACGTAAACTCCTCCGACGCACGTACAGTCTTCTCGTCCGTACACTAGCACGACGCTGCTTCGCTACTCGCCAAAAACTGACTGACTCACTCATTGAAGCCCTTTTTATAGGAATATCACTGTTTTCTAGAAGTCTCTGGTTTCCGTCAATCACCGCGAAAGTTCCAGAGGACAGGGGAAGAGGAAAGAGGCGGCCAGCGACAAGTGACATTTCCCTAATCACCCCTCAGTTAGTGACTGAGATTAATGGGAGGGTGTGGCTCGGTTGCCTCTGGTACCTTCTCAGCTGTCGTTGGTTGTGCTTTCCGCTAATTGGGTGACAATATTCTAAAATTGCTTGGGTTCAAACATAGGAGAATCAACAATGGTTACAAATTTCTGCCTTCTTTTCTTGTGTGTAATTTACGTCCTCCAACATTAAGTCATATCGGACGATGAATGAAATGGGTGAAATGATGCTCAATGCGTCCGGGGTCCATGGAGCTTACAGTTTCCCCACATTCGCCTTTCAGGATAAGGGAAAACCCCGGGAAAAACCTTATCCAGGTAACTCACTCTGACCGAGATTCGAACATGGGACCTCTTGAACGTGAGGTAGACACGCTACCATCTAAGCTACCGAGGCGGGCACAAATTTCTGCTTGAAAGAAGCGATATTGTTGCTCCAAGACTAAAATTTCTGCATGAGATTCTTGGTGTAAAAATGTTTGATAAATACACATTCATATCTTCCGTATATATTAAGTATTTTAATTAAATAAAAATTGGTTTAAAGTCCATTACAGACAGTATACAAATATGACATCATTAAAACAGAAACTATATTCACAAATCGTTGAAACGTCACTATTTTGTTTCACTGTAGCAAACACCTTATTTCGTAGAACACATCTAATTTGAATCATTTTATTTTGTGTACATATGAACCATAGCTACGTAAGCGAACTGTTCTCCAGTTCAAGGTTTTAAGGTTCAGATTATGTGATAATCATTGTATATGTTCTCACACACATGCTGAAATATTAAGCCAACTTCTCTGTCAGAATCTTATCACTGTACATCTCAGCATCTGTATGATACAGATGATTTAAATGAAATCTGTAATTGGGCTACGGCTAACAAAATGTCAATTAAGGCCAAGAAAAGTAAGTCCATTATTTTTAGTAGAACTAAGGGCTAAATTATTGTTAACTATCACATGGGAGGGGTGCAAATTCCACAGGTGGACAGCTGCAAATACTTGGGAGTGTACCTGTCAAGTAATGCTGGATGAAAAGAACAAGTAAATTCCACATCTAGGAATGCGTGGAAGGCATTACATTTCGTAATGAGAATATTGAAAAAGGGGAGCGCTAGGTCCAGGGAAATTGCCTACAAGGCCTTAGTGCGGCCGGTTATGGAATATGGAGTAGCATGCTGGGACCCGTATAGAGCTAACCAAATCGATCCATTAGAAAAAATACAGAAGAGGGCAATAAAATTCATAAAAAGAGGCAAGTATTTTGGGCCTATAAAAGGAGATGAGGTTAAATGGGAGGAATTAAGAATTAGGCGTAAAAAACATAGATTGGTAGCATTATTCAAAGCTAATGCTGGTGTAAAGGCATGGGTGGACGTTAGTGTAAGGTTAGATAATCCGGATTATTATGGACGAAACGATCATAGGTATAAAATTAAGGGTAGAAGATACAGAAACGACGTAGGAAAATATTCTTTTGTTAATAGAACCATTGAGCAATGGAATGAATTGCCTGTAGCAGTCTTTCAGGGCTATCCCCTGTCGATGAAGAAATTTAGAAAAAATCTAGATAGTTTAAGGTTTAACTTTTAAATTATAATGGTATATAATATGTAAATGGAGAATTAAATAGATATGTTTTAAGTGACTAAAGTAAAATAATATCATGTTTGTATTGTTTATTGTGTTATTGTTGTAAATCTAGTATTTGTAATTTGATCTGTATTCTTGACTCTGCCACCGGGTAGTACCCAATTGCAGTGAATAAATAAATAAATAAATACATACATACATACATACATACATACATACATACATACATACATACATACATACATACATACATACATACATACATACATACATACATACATACATACATACATACATACATACATACATACATACATACATACATACATACATACATACATACATACATACATACATACATACATACATACATACATACATACATACATACATACATACATACATACATACATACATACATACATACATACATACATACATACATACATACATACATACATACATACATACATACATACATACATACATACATACATACATACATACATACATACATACATACATACATACATACATACATACATACATACATACATACATACATACATACATACATACATACATACATACATACATACATACATACATACATACATACATACATACATACATACATACATACATACATACATACATACATACATACATACATACATACATACATACATACATACATACATACATACATACATACATACATACATACATACATACATACATACATACATACATACATACATACATACATACATACATACATACATACATACATACATACATACATACATACATACATACATACATACATACATACATACATACATACATACATACATACATACATACATACATACATACATACATACATACATACATACATACATACATACATACATACATACATACATACATACATACATACATACATACATACATACATACATACATACATACATACATACATACATACATACATACATACATACATACATACATACATACATACATACATACATACATACATACATACATACATACATACATACATACATACATACATACATACATACATACATACATACATACATACATACATACATACATACATACATACATACATACATACATACATACATACATACATACATACATACATACATACATACATACATACATACATACATACATACATACATACATACATACATACATACATACATACATACATACATACATACATACATACATACATACATACATACATACATACATACATACTTGCTAAGTTGAGACAAAGATATATCTTCCATCTCTGTCGCCCGCTTGCCGTGTAACTGGCAACACCAAGACAGTACGATAGGCGTACTGGCACAACCCATGTTCATTCTTATTTTTTAGCTACTCTGGTGCAGCGTGTTAGACTCGCATACAGCAGATCTCTGGTTCGATTTCCATGGCATCACCCAGTCTTCCTTCCCAGGTCGGATCAACCCTGTGACGGTTCCCATGACACCGTGAGTTACCTTCTGTTGAATCTCTTTATATATTTGCCTTTAATGTTTAACATGTTCTTCTATATTTTGCATGGTCACTTATGAAAGATGAGGCAGACCTTTGTGTCAACTAAGGTGTATTTCTGATCACAAGAATGCTGTCTGGTTGTATAGATTGTTGATCTCCCACTCTGGGTGACTCCCAATTTATTGGGCATTTAAGCATACCCATCCCGACGACTGGTTTCTACATATTTGTACTCTGTAGAAGTTTTGAATAATACCTTTTGGAATCTGCAACACCTAACACTCCAGTGACTCATGGGGAACTATAGCGACGGGCCTCGCCTTTCACATTTGTCTTCTGTTTCAGGAAAACAATGTTACAAACAAGACATTTGAAAATCAACTAAGCGATCTAAGAACAGCATTTTAAATACTTCAAGACTTCGTCTGTTTTCGTTGTGTGCAAAGCGAATTAATTATAATCTTCACAAACGTTAAATGCATATGTGGGCTGTCCGTACTGTTGACTCCAGTCAATCCTAAGCTTGCCGCGTCTACTAGCGATGCCAAATATGGTACACACATCGCAGGCACCTGAACTGAGAACACTATATTAATAAATTACCTCCGATAAATGTTTATAAAATGACAGATGCCAATCTTATAATAAGAAAATTTTATTTTCTGATCATGACCGTACAGAACTCACGTCTCTACGATACTTAGAACACGAGCGATGCACGTTTTATCTTCACATGTTATGGTTAAATGTCAGATAAATATTTGAGTACTACAGATGCCAATCATATAATAAGAAAAAATTTTATTTTCTGATCATGACCGTACAAAACTCCTGTCTCTACGATACTTAGAACACGAGCGATGCACTTTTCATCTACAAATGTCTATGGTTACACAACATCCATCCAATCAACACACACAAGCCTTATAAACAACACCATTCTTTCCTAATACCATTTATCACAAACATAAGTAAATAATGTACCTACTATTAAAACAGAAGTCACGCAGTTTTAAACAGAGTTAATTCTCAGCTCCTTTTCAGAGTATAGGTGTCGTGTCAGGTCAATGGCATCGCTAAGTCGTGTGTTGAACTCGAGCTGAAATATTGTTACTTCTACTTCTTCTTCTACCTCTAGCTTTACCTCTTCCTCCTCTGCCTCCTCTATCTCTTCTTCCTCTTCCTCCTTCTCCTCCTCTTCCTCTTCCTCTTCCTCCTCTTGTTCGTCCTCTTCTTCTTCCCCTTCCTCCTCCTCTTCCTCCTCCTCTTCTTCTTCTTCCTCTTCTTCCTCTTCTTCCTCCTCTTCTTCCTCTTCCTCCTCCACTTCCTCCTCTTCTTCCTTCGTCTTCTTCGTCTTCTTCGTGTCTTCAGCGTCTTTTTCGTGAAGTTGGCGGTGTCGGTGTAGGTGTGCGGTGTCGGTGTTGTTGTTGTTATACACATCTTTTTTCCGGTGTTTGTGACCGGAGTACGTGAACATGTCCCTCGAAGCTGGGACAAGTGATTTTTCAATCAACAAACCTGAAGGGTTCATCCTTAGGGCAGAAAATTATATTATAATGAACACGCTTTTAAGAAAGCTCTCTCCAATCCAGGATATAAGGCAACTGTAGACTTTTCAAAATCCCAGCAATTAACTCTGTAACCTTGTGTGTTGGTAGTGTACACACAGTGTTACGAATTTGTAGTGAAGCAGCTTCATCTTTAGAAAAAGGGAGTGTACCTGTGTTTCAATCTCCGGGAAAGGTCCATGAAGTCGTAAAGCGAGTTACTGGATTGGAAACCGCGCTTGCTGTGACGCGTGTCAAGATAAGATCTTAATGATTTAGGAATATTTAATGTGTTGCTTTATTACGAGAATAATAGCCAAAACCTTTGCTGGCGGGTAAAACTGCTCTTATGTACACGGAACCTCTGCAGGTACACGTACTACGCTTGGCAACAGCGCTCCGCTTGAGCATTGGCCAGGAATCACATCTCAATTTTGCGAGCGGTATAATGATTTATGTTTACTTTACGTATAACAACAATCGTATTAACTTGTTCTCTTTACATAGTTATACGCTAAAAAAACTATGCGCTTTTGTTTCACTCGCGTTCAAATGCAAAGGACAGTCAGGCGATGAGTTGCAATTCTTCTTAACAGGGGGTAGCACCATCCAGGAAAGCAGTGGTTTCACAGAATAACCTCTGAGCCGCCTGTAAAACATCAACCGAAAGGATATATATATATATATAAGGGCGTTCAACTACGGCGGTCATCAGCGCCCTTTAAAAAACTAGTCATGGCAAAAGCCAGATATAAAACTTTCTAAAAACTATACAAGTGTAACAAAACCTATTAAAAATACACGTACATAAAAATCATCAATCAAAACCTACTAAAAATTTCATTCACTAAATCCTAAACTCTAAACTAGACAAGAATTTAAAAACCTTCTCCACGGGTCTCCACGCACGGCCTACAAGTGGGTGGGCCTGTTGACCGTCTCCCTCAACCACGAAGAGGAGCCCACACGAGGGAGATTGTTGGCTTGGGACCCCAGGTGCGCCAAACCCGTACCTACCGAAGTAGGCCCCTGGCGGGTGAACCGAAAGGATATTTCAGTTTCATCATGCAGACGACGTGCAGCTGTACAATACAGAAACGCACGCAGTCATCAACCCAATACAGTGACACCTAAGCCTCAATCATGATTGGTGCAGGCTTTGGCGATTGTCCATCGACCAGGAGAAAAGCCAAGCCATACTTTTCACTAAGCGCCACTTTCCCGCCAACATACCCTCTTTTAACTATTCTGGCCGAAGGATAGGGTGGACAAACACTCTTATCTATTTGGGTGTAAATCTAGACAACGGCCTAACTTTTGAGGGTCATATCCAGGAGTTAGCTCATCGGGCATGCGGGGCTTCGGCTTCGTTATACCACATGATGCGGTCAGGGATGCCGACTCCCCTTAAATTACGTCCTTTTTAGGCTTTGATTCTTCCTATAATACTTTATGCGTCCGAGATCTGGGGCATGGCCACAGAAAACAATTTGCAACAACTCTAGCGTGTACAGAATAGATGCCTTAGGGCTGTCTATTCAGTATATCGCTGCTTTCCCGTGAGATACCTTCATGAAGCCTCATCCCTCCACTATGTGGAAGATGTCATTAGATGCCTGACCACAAAATTCTAATGCCTCAACATCAGAGCGCCCTGGTTAGGTCTCTAGGGAACTACCGAACATCAGAACGCCGCTTCAAGCTCTACGGGCTTCCCCGCATGGCATGCGGGCACATCCGGTAACAATAAAGTTGATATTACAACTTAACAATTATACCTACTTGAAAAATTAGACTAGTAATTATTGTAAATTCAACTGTTCTTTAATTTTCTCACACCAGCGGTGCACACAGGCGTAGCACCCGAGTCGGCAACCGTTTAGGAGCTACGGCTACCTCCCTTCTTTCATCTACCTAAAATAAACCCGCCACCCTACAAAACCCTCACATATACTGTCATTAAGTGGTTAAGTCCGTCTAGGACAGGTAAACATAGACCCACAACGTGCTGACCCTCAGTCAATCGCCAATTTTCCCGGAGGTTTCACTCTCAATTCCAACACTTAGAAGCGCCCTGGTTTGGTCTCTAGAAGATTACGACGCAACAAGACGCCGCTTCAGTCTTTTCCGAGTACCCCGTAAAGAATGTGGACACCCGAGGTAACACTGGAGTTAATCCGAGCAGCAGCAAATGCTAACTAAACAATTATCCAAGGAGCTGTTTGGCTACAAAATGTACCCCACTTTTAACCCAGTAAACACCAGGGTGTAAGGAAAAAAATGGTGTTGCATCCTGTAGAAAATCAGAGGAGCAAGAAACAGTTACCTTCTAGCAATTCCTGAACATAATAATTCCACCCTATCCTGCATCACCAAAATTTCAACCTACGGTTAAACCCAAAACCTGGGTGGGTACGCCGCTAAAACCTTCTGGCTGTTAACAGCCCATCAGTACCTGCGAGCGAGCGTGTGTTTCACTCTGTTTCTCAAACTACTATGATTGCATAGGAAGAATAGGAAAAAAAATGGTTGAGTAAAGTAATTAGGAACACGGAAGAAAGGAAGGTAAATTAATCATTTAAGTAAATGCAAGAAATAAGTATCTGTTAACATTAAGCTCGCTCAAATTATTACTCCATATGTCATATTTTGTTTACATTATCACTTCTTGGTTTAAATGTTTACTAGGATGTCCTATACTTAGACATAACCTGTCTGTATTTCAGAAATCCACATTTCCCACTAGAAAATAAAGCAAAACCCAAATTCATGGTCTCGTGCAATTACTCTTTATATCATCGATTGTCCCAGATATGAAAGGTCATCAGTTAAGGAAAGAAATTACAAAGTTTGCATTGTGACAGGCGCGTGTTGTCCAACAATTCATATTCCATTGCAGGTTTCCTTGCAGTTTGCTGAACATTCATCCACATATAGCACAGTTCTGACAAACAGAATGTCTGTGACATAGTGGCAGATAAAATCAGAAGTTTTTATTGAATTGTCACAATTATAGGGTGTAGTGATTCATTACAGTTAAATATGATGTTAAACGTAATGTAATGCTAAAGTTAAATTTCAATTGTGGAAGTTCTGTAACTGGAGTGGGTATAAGACAGTGACAGAAATTCATTTAAGTAAACGTAAATAAAAATCTTACGTGTTGTATTCATGTGAAGCTTCCTCTCACTCCTCTACAATTTATTCTTAACTACGTTGTGTTAATGTAAATTTATATTGAGGAATTAATACTTAAAGAATTAATCCTTTTAAATACATTACTCCGGTATATGGGTGATTTTTGATTAATTAGAGCCAACTGAAAAATTCAATGCCATGGCCGGGATTTGAACCACGGATCTACTGGTTTCCGTCCAGTCGCTCTGACCCTTGAGCTACCATGGTCAACGTGCCTGCCTGACATTAAATTCTCCAATTGACTCATTATATTTCCCGGTGGACCATTTAAGGTTCTCATATTTGAGACAACTACTTGTGGCGACTTACTATTGTAAGTACTTAATTACCAAGATTTTTATCGTAGATTATTTTTAATGTAAATTTATATTGAGGAATTAATCCTTAAAGAATTAATCCTTTTAAATACATTACTCCGGTATATGTTTGATTTTTAATTAATTAGAGCCAACTGAAAAATTCAATTAATTCCTCAATTCCTCAGTATAAATTTACATTAAAAAATAATCTACGATAAAAATCCTGGTAATTAAGTACTTACAAAATAGGTCGCCATAAGTAGTTGTCTCAAATATGAGAACCTTAAGTGGTCCACCGGAAAATATAATGAGTCAATTGGAGAATTTAATGTCAGCAAGGCACGTTGTCCATGGTAGCTCAAGGGTCAGAGCGACTGGACGCAAACCAGTAGATCCGTGGTTCAAATCCCGGCCAAGGCATTGAATTTTTTACGTTGTGTTAATTGAAATAACTTTGATTACGCATTAGTGCACTACAGAAGAGCAGAGTCTGGTTTTTAAAAACAAATAGCTTTTTAATAGAATGCTTTCTAAATAGCGACCTGCAATTTCAAAATCCTGATGTCCGGCATTCTCTTTTTTCAACAAAAGTGAATTTTAAAATTTACAATAAATGAACTGATATTCATTGAAAAAACTATGTTCAGAATACAATTTGGAATGAGTCTGTAGGTTTTCAATAATGGAAACTGAAGTGAGCTGGACTGAAATACATAGTGATAACATTAGGTTTTGTTTGACAAAATCGTATCCTTTCAAATGCTTTTAAAGGTTAATGACCATGATTCACCGATTTCTAAGACATCGTCAGCTGACATCGTTCATTATTAAGGGGCGGAATCCTATGACGCGTCATTTACTGGACCTTAAAAGTCATATTTCTAACTTTTTCAGATCTTTGACCAAATTTATGCTTACTTCCACGATTGTTATGTTTTGGAGATTACTATAGTGTAGTCCAACATTAAATTTGTATAAAACAGGGGACGACAGGTAGTGGTGGTTTAACGTCAGCTCTGCCAGCTCTCACCGCCAACTATGCTTCCGAACGAAAGACAGGTAGGCGTGTATAGACCCCGGGGCTACCTACAGACATCCCAGAACCTCCCTAGCCATACCATAAACCTATCATTTTCGTAATGAATTTGCATTTCTCTTCTCTTTAAAACCCAACTCATCAGAACAAAAACCAACCATCAAACCATCATCCGTTATTTATCATTCATAAAATGCCAGTAAGGGACAATGTCCCGGGATGGCAATAAGTCGAAGGCCCCTGTTCCATGGAGCAGGGTTCACCTTCAACGACACCTCAGTGCTGTGTTGAGGTAGGCGTGTGACGTCACCGCGCTGATTACTGCTGTTGAAGGGGAAGGAATAGTTTGATGGGCGCGGGTACGAAGGACAGGAAACGTATCGGGTACTAATAATATGTACAACTCACATCTTGGGTGTTGTAATCTTAATACTGACTGCTTTATTTACATAATTTGTCACAGTTTATAAACAATTACATTTTAGCTCTATGCTATGAGAAAATATATAAAACTTAAACTCGTAGTTTATCTGAAGGTCGGGCATGTTATAAAGCAAATAAAATAAAACATAAAGTAATTTTATCTGCAAATTAGAGGAGACTCACTCAGAACAGAATTACGTGGACATTTTCCGACACTTTCTCTTTCGTTTTCCTTCAACTAGTTTATTAATGTCAGGACGTAATGTCTGGGAAATTTGTCATCGAAGGCTGCATGTTAGATTATGATACGATAAGGTACTCCGGAATTTGGACTAAGGTCGTTAATTTCATAACAGAAAAAAACTGTTCGCACACATATGTCGAGCCAAACATACACAACGTCCGTATGACAAGTGAATGCAACCTCGGAAATCTGTTTTGGGGGACATTCTTGTGAAAATCAGCCAAGTGTTTCTTGTGTGTATATTTGTCCTTCAATAAATCGTTACATTGTAAATTTAACCGATCCGTTAGGTATGTGGCAGCTACGTTGTTGTCATCGAGTGCACTACACCTTACTGAACCCTCAGATTGTGTACTCACTGCTCCATTTATATAGACAATTTGATACTACACGGCTCTTGCCTGACGTCACAACTACTACAGACCTCGCTCTTGACTGAAATACGTCACAACTCCTTTTTTGTTCCATTTATACCCCACCTTTAGCTGCTATGGTCATATCGTCGGCCATTCTCCGGCGATAGCTTGTTATCTTAGCTGTTAATCATTAGATCACGTGCACATTCACACTCTCATTCATACTTCCATACTCTGGGGAAGATGAGGAATTATCTTGGTCGGAGAAAAATCCCCACCCCCACCACCGTCGGGAATCGAACCCGGAACCCCTAGCTCGGCAGGCAGGTGCTCCACCGACTGAGCTACGGGGCCAGCCCGTCACAACTCTTGAAGCTGTCTTTCTCTGGTATAAAAGTTACCAGCAGCACTGCTCACTTGTTTTTCGAAGGTTATTTTAGCAGGTAGCCTGTAGCTAGGTGGGTTTGAAGCAAAGTTTGAAGAAGCTGAACCGGAATTTTCCCCAGATGAATTAACTTACTTCAAGTATGCTCCTATAATCTCATGTGAGGTGGAAACCAGTTTCTCCACATATAAGAACATTTTGTTGGACCATAGAAGATGCCTTCAGTTTGACAACCTAAAAATGTACACTCTCATTCAAAGTAATTTTGCTGATGCTGAAACTATCGCTAGGAATGAATACTTTATTTCTCTTGATTATTCCTTTCTTAGGTTACAATAGCCATTCTTCTCTCATATAGGACCTTTTCAAACTTACATATTCCATAAAGTGCTGAATTAAGAAGTAGAGAATACATTTTTCTGCAGAAACGATTAAAATGTTTACGTATGAATGTTTATAAATTGTTAATTAAAGCTTGTCAATTAATAGAATATGATTAATAAAGTCATTAAGTTATATAGGTCATATTTTTCTCTTTTTAGGTTATGCTTAAGCTATTTTTAGGTCATAAATGCATGCGTTTTCAATTTTTAGGCCGTAGAAATACGCACCTTAGTCATCTTATTTGCGACGTATAAATGAAATATGTAATGAGTCTCTTCTAGTGAAATAAATAGAAACTGTGGAATTATTTAATTTTCTATACTCTTTAAACATCGGTTATCTAACGATTTGGACCTTATTATCGTATTATTCTAATGTAAAGTGGATAAGAGGAGAAAACGTAGGTGTTTTTTTTTCCTACTTTTATCAATTGTATTTTAAAAAAATCTCAGCTCGCTATCTTAAAATCAGTGTGACTATGCTCCTTTTTAAATTACGAGGGCTGTTCAATAAAGAATGATCATAATTTTTGGACTAAAATGCAATCTTATTATATTCTGTTAGCTTAATGTGAAACAAACACGGCGTAGTAGTTTCATTGTTGGTACTCCTGGTTCCCGTCTGTGAGAACCAGGTAAGTTCAAACTTGTTTAGTATTGCCTACCACTGTAAAGGAGGTAACATGCAGTTAAAGTTAATGTTTGAGGAAGATTCGGAGTTTCTTTCAAACGTAATCACTGCTGATGAAACTTGGCTACATCATTTTGATCCTGAGAGCAAACAGCAAAGCTCAGTGTGCAAATCTCCTTCATAACCAACCCTCAAAAAGTCAAAAGTGGTTGCTTCTGTTGGGAAAGTTTTGGTCATCTCATTCTTTGATATTGATGGAATGATTTATCAGCATGTTGTACATGCACACACGTCTGTAACTGGACAATACTACAGGGATGTCCTGAAAACATTGCGAGTCCATATCAGACGCAAAAGACCACATTTACGTGAAGCAGACTGGATGCTGCACCACGATAATGCGCGGCCGCATTTTGCTAATGTTGTTGCTGTATATCTTGCAAAAATCAACGTGAAGTGCATCCCTCACGCTTCCTATAGTCAGGATTTAGCCCCATGTGACTCTTTCCTAATTCATAACTTGAAGAAACGCCTTTGTGGGAGGCATTATTATTATCTATCGCCTGAAGCACTGGTGAAAGCTGCAGAGACAATTTTGAAGGATCTCTCAAAAATGTTTTCCAGTGTGTCTTTGAAGACTGACATAAACGCTGGGACAAGTGCATCGCATTCAGGGGAGACTATTTTGAGAAGGACCATCAAAATTATGAGGATGAGTAAAGGTACGTTGTCAAAAAAATTGTTATCATTCATTATTGAACAGTCCTCGTAAACAAACACGACACTAATAATACATTTATGTTACCATCTCTTAATATCAGCATTCCATTAAATTAAGTGAACGACAGCCGTTAAGAGCAAGCTGATAACTCTTTTTAACTTGGTTAATATCAGACTGTTACAACAAGCCGCTACAAAGAGTTTGGAGTAAACCCGTATTAGTAGTGGCAATGTTTTTGCTCGTTGACAACAAATGGCAGGTCCACTAGCCTGCTTTACATTTGCAATTCCGTTTGGGCGGGTCTGCTCGCCTTACAGCAATGTGTTGTCCCTACGCAAACATCGGACCGTAGAGTCAATAGGAAAACATTCTCTACACCAGCAGCTCTTAAAACAAAACACGATATTGTTTCGCTGTACAGCTTTACGAGCATCATGAACTGATGACGATATCGTACAAAAATAAAGGACAGATGAAATTTTTAATTTTATAATAAATTAACAAAGAAATTATTGCAATAAATAACTTCCACGTGTTAAAATAAATGCGTAATGCGGCCCGCCTCTAAAGCGTGGTGCGTCGCGTTCAGGAAGTCCCAGAAGGCGAATTTCGGTCGGGATGAATTATCTTGATAAGATTTTTACCAGGGTTTTCTCTTATCCTGAAAGACGAATGTCAAGTAACTAAGCTCAATTGACCTTAGGTCCATTTAAACATGCTTTCGTTCATCGTCCGATATTGACTTAATGTTGGAGGACGTATATTAGAAAGAAAGTGCTTAATATAGGAAGCACATGACGCCGAGCAGGATTACTCAGAATGAGGTGCCTGTGACCTGCATTTGTAAGTTCGTCGTCGGTCTGTTAGCCGTGGCCGACCTTCCTGACCAATGAATTTTATCAAAGGTTTCTTCCTGCGTCAGGAGAACTTCAAGAAGAATTATATCACCCGAATTTGCTGCCCCTCCATTTTACTCCACTCTCCACTCTGCATTGTCACTGAATCTGATAGGCTTCTTCAGGGTTACAAACGAGAAGGGAGTTTCGACGTGCAAGGTGGAGAATTTGCTCTCAGTAAACTCTCATCCTCCGAATCGGGAAGTTCTCCGACTTCCGGGCCCTCCATGGGAGCGCGATGCGAGAGGGGAACCTGTTGAACGATTCGCCGCTGTAAACTGTAGTAGCAGTAGTTTTGCGTTTTGTAGGCTAGAGTTACCTTTTGTAGGACTCTCGTCCAGTAAAAGCCCTGCAGCATTTCCTTGCAGCTCGGTGTTTTCTTTTTTTTTTAATTTATGCCCTCCAACGTTAAGTCATATCGGACGATGAATGAAATGGATGAAATGATGCTCAAGTGAGTCCGGAGTCCATAGAGCTTAGATTTACCCGACTTTCGTCTTTCAGGATAAGGGAAAACCCAAGAAAAAATTATCCCAGTAATTCACCCTGACCGAGATTGGAACTCAGGACCTCTTGAACGTGACGCAGACACGCTCCCACCATGCTACGTGGTGGCGGTGGCGGTGGCGGTGGTGATGGTGGTGGTGGTTGGTGAATTTCTCCTTTCTCCCTCCAACTTCGAATGCTGATGTTGGACTGATTCTGAAGCCATACAGTGGTTATAAAATATAAGCCCCTTAAATGGTTGGCAAAACCGCAGAACACAACGTAGATGGGTATCGTCTCTATTGTATCCACACCAGAGGTGGGCAGGAAGGCACTGCCCCTACATTCTGATTTATAAAAGACGATACGTGAAGATCATCAGGCAAGGGACGCAAAGGGTACGCCAGGACAGTTCAGTTTCCATATACCTGAGCAGCGAGTTCGGTGCACAGTTATTTAAGCCTCAATGGAAAATAAAAACAGTTTTAACACATAAAACGTGGGCGGATTTATATAACTCTCTAGCATCAACTTAGGTATTTAAAGATCTTTTTTTAATGACCTTATTTCTTCTTTCTCCCTCTCTCTCGCACACATTTCAACAATTTTAATCTCCCTTTCTTCTTTTTAAATGCATTTTCGAAACTCAAAAGTAGTACTTTTGTCTGGAAAGAAATACCTCTACCTTTCAAAGGTTAGCGATAGTTCATATAATATTAAATTTCGCAGGATTCAAAATTAAGTTATCTTGTTCCGAAAATAAATACATTAATTATTTCGTTTGTTACAGTTCTCAGGAACAGCTTATATGAATGTATTTCTAAAATTAATATAGCCACCAAATTAAACAATAATAATAATAATAATAATAATAATAATAATAATAATAATAATAATAATAATAATAATAATAATAATAATAATAATAATAATAATAATAATAATAATAATAATAATAATAATAATAATAATAATAATAATAATAATAATAATAATAATAATAATAATAATAATAATAATAATAATAATAATAATAATAATAATAATAATAATAATAATAATAATAATAATAATAATAATAATAATAATAATAATAATAATAATAATAATAATAATAATAATAATAATAATAATAATAATAATAATAATAATAATAATAATAATAATAATAATAATAATAATAATAATAATAATAATAATAATAATAATAATAATAATAATAATAATAATAATAATAATAATAATAATAATAATAATAATAATAATAATAATAATAATAATAATAATAATAATAATAATAATAATAATAATAATAATAATAATAATAATAATAATAATAATAATAATAATAATAATAATAATAATAATAATAATAATAATAATAATAATAATAATAATAATAATAATAATAATAATAATAATAATAATAATAATAATAATAATAATAATAATAATCATCATCATCACTGCTGTGTAAACTGCTTAAAAGCAGGAGTATACGTTATTACATTCATCGTCTCCTGCCTCATGTGGTCGCTGGACGGAAACGTTGTCAATGTGGATTAGCAGGTTTACCTGACCTTTCCTCTCACCAGGCTAACGTAACCGATCATAGATATTTGCTCCCCTTGCCTCTCCAACCCTCTCGTCCATCGGAATACTTTTGCACGTCTGTGTGCCTTTCAACCAAAAGCGACAGCCCAGTGTTAGTAGATATGCTTGCATGTAAAATAATTCCTATGGGTCAAAATTCCGGCATATCGGCGGCGTTGCTATGAATATGACAACTGGAAAATTCGTTTATAATGGTATATTGCGATACTAACGGGGTACGTGCTCTATAGGGAACGAGGAAATGTTTGAAAAAAAAAGTTACGCTTGCGCCGAGATTCCTTTATGTGCTTACTACATGTGTATTGCATACTATTTTTGTATTATATGTGTCTATATCAATTTGAATTTACTAGTTAAGATATTAGCTGAAATGTTAATAAATATAATTGAAGATAAATGTTGGATTTTCGAACGTGCATCCCTATATGTGTTGCTATGGAGAAATACTTACCGCACTAGTACAGGAATGTTAACTTACGATGCACAGCGACAACTGAGGTAAATATAGAATATTAGTCACATAGTGCAAAAATTATTTAAAAGAACTCACACATGTGAAGACGCCACAATGCAGTGAATGTGTGAACAACTTATTTTTGTTCTTAATGTAGGCTAATACAGTTCAAATATGTCTGTTTTGTTCAGATGTGATAACCTCGAACTCTTGCTTATATTTCGTGTGTTGAGAGGTAACGGAGGGGAGTATGAGTAACACAGTTCTAGGCAACACTGCTGCACCCCACATGGAGAATCAGATGACCTACACGTACCTTCTTTTAAAACTCGGACTATAAGAGTGGAATTACCCTCCCTTTCCTTCCACTAATGCCTACAGCCAGGTAGATACAGTTAACTAAAGTCGCATAGCGAGTGAACGACGAGAGTTGAATCGGAGATTGGGAGAAGTTGTTTCAAGATGGTAAGGCACACTGTTTTATATTGTCACCCTAGCGTTGGAACACCCTATAGAAGCAGCTGAGAGCGGGAAGAGGGGAGATCCGTGTTAGCCACGCCCCCCCCCCCCCCCCCGTCGTTTGTCTTATAGTGGTGACAGGAGGCGGCTGGGAGAAAAAAAAACATCACTGTGCCGTCTCTTTCTGTTCCACCTGTGTTCTAGAACTTACGGGATATTTCATCTAATGGAGAACCTTCCAGATCGGAAGCGGACCCTATATAAGCAACACGTCGTGCAAGAGGAGTTAGTTAGTGAGTCAGTCAGTCAGTTCTTGGTGTAAGAGTGCAGTGCTAGTGTACGACGAGAAGACTGCGTGAGAGCATCGGAAGATTGTACGTAATTACGAGTGCAAGTGAAATTGTAACGGACGAACTGGTGAATCGTAATTGTGTGCATTACGTAATTCTGTGTAATTGGCAAGAGTTTAACTGTAAGTCGGTGGAAATAAAGAAGATTGTTGAGTTTGTGTAATTGGACTTTTCATTTCACGAACCCACAAAGTCACAATATGTCCTGCAAACATCCTAACACCCTACGAGGTAATTCCAATGAGCCTCTTTCTGAAGCTTATAAACTTTCAGCGCAATACACCATTGCAAAGTTAAAAAAAAAAAGGTTTGGATTTTTACTTATCACTAGCGAAAATATTTCCTATGCTGGACACTTTTGCAAGAAAATTACCGGCCGTGTTTGTTACCACTTGCAATGAGAACTACTGTGACATTGAACAAAAGCCTGCTATGCAGTAGCGTTTCGGATGAACACCATCTTTAAATTCATCTAGTTTGCAGCCGAACATCAAAGCAGCAATATTTAAAAGGAAACAAGCCAGGATACCAATCGAGTAAATTAATCATCATTATGTATAAGCCAGTATTTAACGACGAAGTCATAAAGCCCTATATTCATAATGTTAAAATGGCAATATTAATGCCCCGTTTTCTCAGCATCTTTTGGATATAGTAATCCAAATTTTTACAGTGTATGTTTTGATCCTTCCTAAATATACTGATGCTCATTCGTATAAGATTCTATAGTACATTCTATAACTTTTTACTGCAGTTCTATTTCTTCTTTTTTTAAACTAAATTTGTTATTCTCTTTTAAATAATCCATTTGAGGAAATTAACTCACTAAAGATCCACAAAATCACTGTAAAATTTAAATTACGTAATAAAATTTGTATGGTGATATCACTAATGGTTTAAGAGAAAACGGGACTTTTATATTGAAAAATAGTTTTGAGAAAAGTGATGTTGAAGTAAAACAAAAAACAGACCAGGCTGGCCCCGTAGCTCAGTCGGTAGAGCACCTGCCTACCGTGCTAGCGGTTCCGGGTAGCAGTTAAAGGCGAGGTATAAATGGAACAAGCAAAAAAAAATAAATAAATAAATAAATAAATAAAAAAATAAAAATAAAAAGAGACGCACAGGAATTTTTTGAATGAAAGTCTCTTTTTTGCACAGATCCATCAAAATATATAGCTATTATGTGTTTCAAATGTGAAGAGTTCTCGCCTGTAGCGAATCAAATGCGTTAGAGCCTTCAGCGTTGCCACCTGGTTATCCCCATTCTTTTTATATTTCCCTATCTCTCGCACACTTGCGAGTGTTAGTGACGATAGACGAAAGATAACGAAAATTGAATTTTCCAAACTTTTATAATAATGCAGTTGTTAAAATCACAATTTCAACACGAATATTCCTATATTACGCAAATGTTTTAAATATTTAGTTTAAATTAATTCTATTTTATGAATTACTTATTTTTTTAATCCCACAAAAATACCAGCGGTACATCCGTATAGCTGTGAATGTTACTTACGTTAAGAGATAATTAATGTCCATTGTCTTCAACGTGTGAGTACTGCAAATTTATGATGATAGGTTCCAAAATCTCGTTACGTGCTATTTCTCTCCAAAAGTCGTTTTCTTGTAGTTTATCTGATATCTCACGCAGTTTTCCCAGTCTTGTTGTGTTCCTTGTCAATTTCTTTTTGGATAAGTAGTTTTACGTCAGTCATTATAAAACTATTATTTCTATTTGCAACATAATTTGAGCCCACATTAACTCTATTTGATTGTTCTAGCAGTAGTAAGTGGGGGAGGTGAACCACGTCTCATTGATGCAGCTGATACAATTTTTCCATGGATGTGTAACTGTATAATGCCGCTTTCAACTGTCTAAAGTAAATAGAGATTACGAACCATTCATAAACAAAGATATAATGTGACCAGACACGTTCTGCCAGACTAGCAAGAAGTGTATTGTTTCCTCTCATCGAATTTAACAAACACTTTGGTTTATTCAAAGTACACATTTCTTTTATCACGTCATGTCAAATGTTTACGTTTCAGTTCTGAGTAATTTCAAATATACGTTCATTCATACATGCCAACCAATAATGATATTCATTACAGTGCTTACGTCGCAATGCATTGCTATAGTATAATGGCATCTAGTTTATTTATTTGTATTAGCAAAACTATGAGCTAAAATGTGTTTTTTACGGTTATGTTAAATACATTATTCTCTCCTTACTCATGGATCAGTTTTTTGAGAAATCGGAATTTTTCTCTTAGCGCAAATAGTATTTATTAGAGTTTGATTAGTTTGGCGCTCGTCACACACCACGTAGGAGGAATGCAGTACAACAACACCGCAGTACTCCGATTGGTTGCTCATCTAGTAGCACTCAAGGACAAACACCTTCCCATTTGAAAGACATAATAAGTCAGTATTTTTATCATTTTCTACTATAGAATCACTTATAGCAGCCTTCATTTAGTCTTCAGCTACCTTTTTCACACTTTTCCCTACAAATGATGTCTAGAGAATAATGTTAGTTGGTGGATTGCGGAGATTTAGCATTCCACAAAATACCTTGCCAGCTTAAAATTCCTTTCCAATACATTTAAGTCCATAAAATAACCTCAAATTATTTTAAAAAGCTGGGTTATTTCATATTTTTCTGATATGTAAAAGTTCTTCATGCTCTCACAATTTGTGCACTTTACTGTTATGTTATTTATGTGCCATTACTTTGAGAAACATTTTCATACAGATTCAAATATTTCAAAGTCACTAAAAATTGTACTTGACATATTAAAATTAATTAATATATTTATATTTGTTTCAGGTTCATTAATGTTACAGTAATTGCTTTCTGTGCTTTGTAGTCCTCTTTTAGAAACACTGGGTGGAGTTTCAACATTTTCAACAGGATTGTTCAACAGTAAACATGTCCACCTCGGTAGCGTAGATGGTAGCGTGTCTGTCTCACGTTCAAGAGGTCCCGAGTTCGAATAGCGGTCAGGGTGAGTTACCTGAATAAGGTATTTTTCTGGGTGTTCCGTTATCCTGACAGACGAATGTCGGGTAACTCTAACTTTCATGGACCCCGGACTCATGTGAGCATCGCTTCACCCATTTCACTCATCGTCCGATATGACTTAACGTTGGAGGACGTAACTTACAACAAAAAACAGGCAGTAAATTTTCACCTTGTTTTGCAGTTACATCTTCTAACACAGGATATTGTAACGGGGAGCGCTGAAACACCCTGTGAGCAGCTGGCAACGGAAGACAGGGGAGGCTCGGTTAGCCACGCCTTTCCCTCGTTTGTCTTATAGTGGTGACAGCCAGCGGTCGGAAAGAAACATAACTGTGCGTCTGTTTTCCTTCTACCTGTTTCTCGATCTTTCGTTTACCAGAACAATCTTGTAAACACCAGAAACCGGCGATATTCCTATAAAGAGGGTTACAGACAGACAGTGTGAGTCAGTTGTTGAGTTGGTTTTGGTAGTCAGTCAGTTGTTGGTCAATCAGTTGGTTAGTGAGTGTGAGCGAGAAGACAGTCGCAGTTCTGGTGTAAGAGTTAGTCAGTGACGTGTTAATGAACGAAAGGATTGTGCAACGGGACTGTACGAACTGTGTACGAGTATCGGAGTTTATGTAATCGCGAGTACAAGTGAAGTTGCAACGGACGAACTGGTAAATCGTAATTGTGAGCATTAAGTAATTTTATGTAATTGGCAAGTGTTAAACTGTAAGTCGGTGGGAATAAAGAACATTGTTGAGTGGTGTAATTGGACTTTTTATTCCACGAACCCACAAAGTCACACTGGCGTCAGAAGTGGGATAAACACAAAGTCACACTGGTGTCAGGAAGCGGGAAAACAACATCACCGAACATTACAACGATGGAGGCAGCATTAGAAAAGATTTTAGCGGAACTGCAAGAAATAAAGACGGCTAAAGACAACATCACCAGGAAGATGGAAGAAATGCAGGCCGAATTAACAGAGAAGCTGGAGACTAGAAATAACCTGGCCGCGGAAGTGCTGGAGACTAGAAATAACCTGGCCGCGGAGTTGAAACTAATCAGGACGGCTAGGGAGAACATCGCCGAGAAGATGGAACAAATGAAGGCCGAGTTAACCACGGAAATGAGAGCAGCGAATGACGGTCTGGCTACCGAAATGAAGGTGGCGAATGAGGCTCTCGCCGCCAAGTTTGAGGAACGGTTGGCCGGCGTGGGGAATGACGTCACGAACCCGGGCAAGCGGAAGGGTCAAGTAGACGACCGCCTTAATGATTTAGAGGAAAAGGCCGACAACATCGCAAAGCCCCTCGCCCGCCTGACGGAGGAAAACCGGCCTTATGTGTGGACGGAGGACGCCGAAGACGCTTTCCAGCACCCGAAGGGGACCCTGTGCAGTGCTCCTATTTTGGGTTTCCCACAACCGGGTGGTGCCTTCATTGTGGACACCGACGCCAGCGACCATTGCATTGGAGGTGTCCTATCGCAGATCCAGGACGGCCACGAGCGCACAAGAGTGGAAGAGGAGGAGCGTGCCGCAGCAGTCCGAGTAGTTGTGGCAGTGCCTGCTGAAGGCTGGGATAGCGCAGGCCTGAGGAGGGAGCAGCTGGCGGACGCAGACTTGGGGCCACTCTTGAGGGAAGTGGACGCAGGGACGAGACCGACCTGGGAGGACATCGCACCGAGGAGCGCCACCTACAAGTCGCACTGGGCCCAATGGGACTCGTTGAAGACCAGAGTGGGCGTGCTGTTCCGGGTATGGGAGTCACCCGATGGGAAGGCGCAGAGAGGACAGTTGGTACTTCCCCGGAGTAAGGTCCCGGAAATCTTGGAGGAAGTGCACGCCGGTACTTCAGGAGGACACCTGGGAGCGAACCGAATGATTCACAAACTACGGCAGCGCTACTTCTGGCTGAGACTCCGAGCAGATGCTGGTGGTACACCTGGACCGCCTCGCACGCTACGATGGGGCTGTTCGAGGGCGAACAGCTTTGAGAAGGGAGCAGTGTAACGGGGAGCGCTGAAACACCCTGTGAGCAGCTGGCAACGGAAGACAGGGGAGGCTCGGTTAGCCACGCCTTTCCCTCGTTTGTCTTATAGTGGTGACAGCCAGCGGTCGGAAAGAAACATAACTGTGCGTCTGTTTTCCTTCTACCTGTTTCTCGATCTTTCGTTTACCAGAACAATCTTGTAAACACCAGAAACCGGCGATATTCCTATAAAGAGGGTTACAGACAGACAGTGTGAGTCAGTTGTTGAGTTGGTTTTGGTAGTCAGTCAGTTGTTGGTCAATCAGTTGGTTAGTGAGTGTGAGCGAGAAGACAGTCGCAGTTCTGGTGTAAGAGTTAGTCAGTGACGTGTTAATGAACGAAAGGATTGTGCAACGGGACTGTACGAACTGTGTACGAGTATCGGAGTTTATGTAATCGCGAGTACAAGTGAAGTTGCAACGGACGAACTGGTAAATCGTAATTGTGAGCATTAAGTAATTTTATGTAATTGGCAAGTGTTAAACTGTAAGTCGGTGGGAATAAAGAACATTGTTGAGTGGTGTAATTGGACTTTTTATTCCACGAACCCACAAAGTCACAATATCTTCTAAGTTGATTAACTTTGCTTTTTCCTCTTTTTAAACAAGTCTTTACTTTTTGTTACAGTAAAAACAAACAAAAAGGCAGAGCATAATATAAAATTACCACTTGTTTATATAATTAAACAAACCTCTAACCAAAAAACCCTGATGCTGTATTGAATTCCAGAATATCCAACATATGAATCAGAATTTATCCTAAAATATAAGACAAACCACAGTTTCCTAAACTAAATAGTTCTTGGGTTATACTTTGTTTTATAAAACATTGCCAGGATTTACAAATAAGTTAAAGGATTACAGTTATATATATACACATATATATAAATTTAAAGTAGTAAATATCGATCTCTTGTAATAAAACATATGTCAATTTAAACAGAATGTATTATATTTTTATAATATGCAAAAAACTAAAAAGTCAAAATTTCTCATATAAGACAATTATGACTCCCGTTAAAAAGAAACCAACAAGGACACCAATCACATATATTAAGCATCATTATGACTTAACCAGTATTTAACAATGCACCTTGTAAACAACTTCAATGCGCTTTTCAAATAAATTTCGATGTTTATTTTTGGGAACACAGTATAGCAACTAATTAAATGCCTTTAGCAGCTTAAAGGATAACAAAACAAAGGTAACAAACGTGTTTACCTCTATAGAACTGCTTTTGTCAGCTTATGGTTTCGCTAAAGTCAGTAATGCGGTGAGAAAGCGGTTTCTCTCACAATGCCAATATCGTTGTACAGCATTGTCGCTACGTCCTTTATTTATATTCTCCATTGTCGTTATTCGCTTTCATGCTTTCCTAGCCAACCCTTGAGTTCAAAACTAAGCATTTAATTACAACGCAAAATACATTTCACCCAAAACGAATGATCACCACTGTGGAACACGACACCTCTCTGTTTACCTGCAAGGTAGAAGGAAAGAAGGGATGGTGGTAGTAGGGGTAAAGCCAAAGGAAGACAGCTTCGAGAGTTGTGACTATTTCAGCCGGGAGCGAGGCCTACAGTCCGTGTGAGGTCAGGCAAGAACCGTGTAATACCAAGTTGTCTATTCTTATTACCAAACTACAAGGTTTTGTAGGGGTTTAAAGGGCAAGGAGGTTTACCCTCCACTCCATATAGTAACTGGGAGCGCAACTATGGATAAGGTAGAGCAGAAGAAACATCTAATTCAAAATGAACTTATTAACTGTATTCCAGAGATGCATAGCGTTTCTACAAGGCCCTCCCTGGATCTGGATGAGATCAGGGGCGCTTTAGTAACATGTAAATACCTAGTGACTTAGTGTACCTTTAGAGATGCGTTGTTTATGTGGCTGAACCTCGTGCAACTGGCAAGAGATGTATGGAACCTGCTGGCGATCTTACTCGTAGTAGCACTTTTAAAATAAACTCTGCTCAATGTTTACGAAGCCATCCAAAATAGTGCCCATGAGCAAGTCCCCTCTCAAGTTTCTCCCGGTTGCTTACTCAACCAAGCTTAAATAGGCGTCCTATCCAAAAGCCAACTCAGCGATTCCCACGCTAGCTGTTCATTTCTTCCCAGCTATTACACCATCCTGTGTAATCATTGTTTACATCATTGAGAACTTGTTGAGGCCTTTTATAGGTTACCTGTGCGTTATTACCCTTGATCAGCAGGATGTGTGATTCATTGTTTACAAATTGAGAACATGCTTAGACCTGTTAATGGCCACTTAAGCATTATTTCCCTTGATCAGCAGGATGTGCGATTCATTGTTTACAACATGGATAACAAGTTGAGGCCTGTTACAGGCCACCTGTGCATTATTTCCCTTGATCATCAGCATGTGTGATTCACCAGTCCAAAGTACATATTTTGCCAGTCAGCAGAATTTAAGCTTAATCATTAACGAACAGCTCTGCCCAAACTCAAGGCACAGGAAATAAATGTTACTTAACAATCATAGTAATTTCCAGAGCTTGCTCAGGCTATACATGCAAAACTATATAAATGGCGCTGTAAATACAGAATCAGAGTTCAGTCAGGTGTAGTGCAGTCGATTACAACAATGTAGCTATCCCGTACCTAATGGAATTGTTATATTAAAATGTGACGATTTATTGAAGGTCAAATATATATACAAGAAAGACTTGGCTGATATTTACAAGAATGTCCCCCAAGCCAAAATTAGCTAAGTCCAAACCCCGAAGTACCTTTTAGTATCCTAATCTAACATGCAGACTTCGGTTATAAATTTCCCAGACATTACGTCCTGACATTGATAAACTAGTTAAAGAAAAACGAAACAGAAAGTGTTGGAAAATGTCCACGTAATTCTTTTCTGAGTGGGTCTCCTCTAATTTTCAGAGAAAATAACTTTATATTTTATTTTATTTACTTTATAACATGCCTGGCATTCAGATGAACCACGTGTTGAAGTTTTATATATTTTCTCATAGCACAGAGCCAAAATGTAATTGTTTATAAACTGTGACCAATTGTGTAATTGAAACATTCAGCATTAATATTACAACACACAAGGTGTAAGCTGTGATTATTAAAACCCGATACGTTTCCTGTTCTTCCTACACTGTCGGAACCCCAACACATCAAACTACTTCCTTCCTCTTGGGCAACAGAAATCAGCGCGGTGACGTCACACGCTAATCTGCCTTTAGTTCGGAAGCATATTTGGCGGTTAGAGCTGACGGCGCTGGCGTCACACTGCCATTACCTGTCTTACCCTGGGTAAAGCATTTTACGCTTATCTTGCCTCCCTGGTCTAGGCTTTAGGAAACGGTGGATCAGTTCATTTAAGACAATCAAGGGACCAGATCTGTTGTTAGTTTTACCATTGTGTTGTATTGTATTTATTTCATCCTTTGGAACATAATACATGTGTTATAGGACACGTCAATTCAAGATACAAAGATAAATATAAAAGTTACATAAGACTAAAAATTGTAACAGATACAGGATCCAACAAAAGTCTAAAGTAGAAAAAGCAAATAAATATTGTCAATAGATTGTTGGTTACAATTTCTGACATCGTCAATTTCTCATTATTAATACTACTTGTACATAGTCAATTCTACAGTATTAGAATCTAATTTACAGAGCCAATTACAGCATTAGAAACTAATTCTACACATGATCCCTTAATCAGCTTAATGAATTTATCACTTTCAAGTATAATTAAAGCTGCAATGTCATAATTCATTTAGGTTATATAAACATTTATTTATGAGGAAAGCCTTTGACTTCCATTTAAACTGCTGTTTTGAGATGCTAGCTATTGATTTAATATCAGATGGCAGTTTATTGTAAAGCTTAATTCCTAGTATATGTACATCCTTTTGAGAGACAGTTTTAATTACACTATCTCTATAGTAACTTATATTAGTTCTGGTGTTATGTTCATGTACCTGACACATGTCCACAATAAACATTATAGCTGTATAACCATAAAGAGTGATGGTGATTATGTTTTTATTTATAAAGGTATCCCTGCAAGATTCTCTTGATTTTAGATTATACATGACCCTAACACACTTTTTTGGTAAATAAGCAGTTTATCCACGTGTGTTTTGGCTGCTGAATCCCATATTTCTATTCCATAGATTAGATATGGATCGATACATCCATAGTATATTAATTTTAGGATATTTGTGTTGTTGTACTCGCTAAAATATTTTAAGAGGTAATTTACTAATTTACTAATTTTTCGGCATATGTTTTCAATATGATCAGCCCAAGTTAGTCGATTATCTAACACAATACCCAAAAATTGATGTGTTTTCACTTCTGACACAATGTCACTCTGCACTTTTAGATTTATATTACCATCATATGATGGTATCATAGATTTATATTACCATTACAACCCAAATGCAAGCACGTGATTTGTGTTGGAATTTAAAGATCTTCTAAACTCACCTTAACTGTAGGTCGGAGTTCCATTTACACTCCGAACACAATGTTACAAAATATTTAAACTGAAAAAGAAGTTTTGTTTCGAGCTATCTATTCCTGGAACTTCAGTCCATGAATTATGAGTAATTTTAAATTTTGTGAGAATGTAAAATTGTTTAATATTGCAAAACATTGACAATGTTAACAGACATCTGATTAAATAATTCAGACTGCGAAGAGGTCGAGGCATAAATTTGATTTTTCCCTGTGTTGATGTGAATTTTTCCAGAAATAGTTCATGAATTTCTATCTATGACAGGGAAAGGACAGGTAGTGGCGGTGTGACGTCACCGCGGTGATTTCTGCTGCCCAAGAAGAAGGAAATTGATTTATGTGTTGGGGTTTTGGATATTAATAATATGTACAACTTACATCTTGGGTGTTGTAATATTAATGCTGACTGCTTGAATTACACAATTGGTCACAGTTTATAAACAATTACATTTTGGCTTTGTGCTATGAGAAAATGTATAAAACTTCAACTCGTAGTTTATCTGAAGGTCAGGAATGTTATAAAGTAAATTAAATAAATTTTCCCTGCAAATTAGACGACATCCATTCAGAACACAATTACGTGGACATTTTCCGACATTTTCTGTTTCGTTTGTCTTTAACTAGTTTATCAGTGTCAGGACGTAATGTCTGGGAAATTTGTAATCGAAGTCTGCATGTTAGATTGTGATACGACAAGGTACTTCGGGATTTGGACTTAGCTAATTTCATAACAGAAAAAAAGTGTTCGCACACATATGTCGAGCCAAACATACTCAATGTAGGTGTGACAAGTGAATACAACCTCGGAAATCTGGTTTGGGGGACATTCTTGTAAGAATCAACCAAGTCTTTCTTGTGTGTATATTTGTCCTTCAATAAATCGTAACATTGTAAATTTAACAGTTCCATTTGATACGTGGCAGCTACATTGTTGTCATCAAATGCGCTATACCTGAGGGATTCCTCAGAATCTGTATTCTCAGCTCCAGTTATAAAGGCAAGTTGGTACTATACGGCTCTTGCCTGACGTCGCACGCACTGCAGGGTTCGCTTCCGGCAGAAATACGTCAACTGTCGAAGCTGTCTTCCTCAGATCTATGGTGTAATATTGAACCTCATTAAGATGCTCTAGCGATCTGGCTTCTAAAATAACATCGCGTATTTGAAACACGCTTCATGTAGTTATGGCAAACGATTACCTGTTGTCATGAACGCTTGCTGTTTTCCTTAATATTTTCCTACCTCGATGTTAATTCAAGAACTTTACCTCACGTTAAGTTATCTCAACAATATACAGACTTCCAAGAGTGTAAGTGAAGAAATGTCCACTGGTACTTTAGGACAGTATAATGAAAGCAAACCACCTAAAAAAGTTGACTAAAGGGAATGAAGTGCATATAGTATTCATTGATCTTGAAAATACATATGACTCTCAACCTATAAATAGACTAAGGGAGGCAATGGAAAACTGTGGAATACCTAAGTCACTTACATACTTTATTAAAATGATGTATGAATGTAAGGCAAGTGTTAAGATGGGAAACAGAGTATCAGCAGAATTCCCCACAACAAAAGGACTAAGACAAGGTTGTGGCATGTCACCTACACTGTTTAAAATACGAGGCATGTTTTATAAGTCAGTGCCGTTTTGCGATCTCGCCGCCGCAGCGCTACGGTCGGCGTTCCGCGCATGCGCGCTGGTTGCCTACATCTTGTCTACGCACTGACGCCATTACACTCTGATTGTTCATTGTATACGTTGGTTACTGAGTCTTTAAGATGCCTCCCACAATCGTGAGTCCCGCCGATTGTGAAGTACGGGCTGTTATACGATTTCTTAGTGCTTAAGGCTTAAAACCGATCGATATTCATCGTGAGATCTGTGAAGTTTACGGACAAATCATTGTGAGTGATGGAATGGTAAGGAAATGGGTGAGAGCATTTAAAGATGGCCGCACAAACGTGCATGATGAAGAACGGACTGGGCGTCCTTCGGTCGTTACTGATGATTTGGTGCAGAAAGTGGACGAAAAGGTGAGAGAAAACAGACGCTTTACAATTTCATCGTTGTGCGACTATTTTCCTCAATATTCTCGTAGTGTTTCGTATCGCATTGTGACCGAGAACTTGAAGTACCGGAAATTGTGTTCACGTTGGGTTCCGAAATGTTGACTGATTTGCACAAAACCCAACGTTTAGGCAGTGCATTGACTTTCCTTGAGCGGTACAACAATGAAGGTGACGATATTTAGACCAAATTGTTACTGGTGACAAAACTTTGGTGGCCTACGTCACACCAGAATCGAAACAATCCATGGAATGGCGACATTCATCATCAGCCACAAAGTGAAGTTTAAGCAAACAATTTCTGCCCGGAAAATCATGTGCACAGCTTTTTTTGGGACAGAAAAGGAGTATTGCTAGTGGAGTTTCTGCCTCGTAATTAGACAATCAACGCAGCGTCTTATTGTGAGACATTGAACAATCTGCGCCGTGCAATCCGCAACAAAAGGCCTGGCAAGTTGAGTTAGGGTATCGATTTACTGCATGACAATGTCCTTCCACATGTGGCTAATCGGACCAAAGATCTCATCAATTCTTTTCAATGGGAAACTCTAGACCATCCTCCACACAGCCCTGATCTGGTGCCCAGCGATTGCCATTTGTTCCTGCACTTGAAGAAACATCTGGCCAGTCAGCGTCTTGAAGACAATAACGAAGTCAAAACAGTCGTGATACAGTGGTTAACACGTCAGGCGGCAGAATTTTATGAAGAGGGTATTCAAAAACTGGTGCCACGTTATGACAAATGCCCCAATATTCACGGAAATTATATAGAAAAGTAGATTATGGTACAAGCTTTCATGTAGAAATAAAATTATTGCGACATCTATACACGTCTTTTTTAATTCCAAAACGGTACTGACTTAAAAACATGCCTCGTATTTATAGAAGAGTTGTTGAGAAAGTGGAATAAGTCATGTAGGAGAATGGAGCTAAAAACCAATGGCCGCTTATTACACAATTCACTATTTGTAGATGATCAGAGTATACTAGGACAGAATAAAGATGATATAGAATATATGATTAGAAAGTTAATAAATGCATTTGAAGTAGGCATATTAACAATAAATGTCATTTAAACAGAATATATGATAATAGGAGGAAATTCGGAAGATCTGCTGGTAAATGATGTGATAATTAAATGTATCCAACCTAGGATCTATAATAGATAAAGAATGTCACTTGTAGTGGTAAATTTTAAATTGAAAATTGGGTAAATTGTGCAAGGAAGCCGATTGTTTGAACAGTGTTTTATGGAATATAAATTTGACTAGAAAGACTAAACAACAAATTTTAAAAACATGCGGCAAACTTTCTCTCACCTCACGGCTGCAAGTACAGAAGTACTCTTTTATTTTGAAAAGTGCAGAGCGATGCGCAGTGGTATCTGGACGAGTCCACCTCAGAACGGTTGCAACTGGTGGGGAAGGCAGGTCAGTTGCGTTTCAGTTGCGAGCAAGAAAACAAGTGCAGAACTACTCGGTAACACTACAGCTTGTTTCAAAGTGTCCTTGTCTCCTGGTTCCAAGTGGACATTTATAAATGACGCCTCCTAGCAGCACATTAGGAAATAAAGTGTTACATTTAAAACACGAGAAGAAATAGCCATATCCATAGATTTATAAAAGAAAGAACAATGGTCTGGGTCATATATAAAAATCTGGGGAAGGGTATCTGAGGCAACAGTTGCGTCTGAAAGCAGTTTAGGTGAGTTACTAAGGAAAGAAAAGCCGTTGGTGCTAGTGCAACAACGTCCTTCTCTATGCCCAGTAAACAAAGATTAAGAACATGCACAAAATCTAATTTGGATGTTTTAATTCAGAAGTAGATAGGCGAACTATGAATAATTTTTAAAAGACATAAAAACAAAGACCAACTTTGAAGAAAGTGCTTATCAAGCTAAAAATTCTACTGACATCCAAGGCAGTGACTGAACATTAAGAAGAGTTCTTTTGAAGCTAGGATTATTTGAAAAAAAAGGACACTGAGCGTGACAGACAAATTTTAATCAAACATCGCACCATACGTGCAAAAAGGCTTAAGTATTTACGAAATATTCGGAGATATCGAAGTAAGTTTATATAGTTTATATGGATGAAACTTATATAAATACAGCACATACTGGACCATATGCCTGGAGTGAAATACGTTACAGGGACTCTGCAGCGATATTGAAAGGCCGACAGTTGTTTATCATGCCTGCTGGAGGAGAACAGGGTTTTGTTCCAAATGCCTATGTACTATTTAAGATCCAACAAAAGTGTGGAGAATACTACCATAGTAAGAATTACAACTTTGTTTATAAGAGCTGCAATACTGGCTTCGAGAATGAAATTTGTTTTGAGACACCTTATGCACCTCCCTCCCCTCTCGTAATCTTACGCGTGGGACGTATTGTGGCGATAGGTGCACTATCCACACCACAGTTGCTACTCATCCCTACCGCGCAGGATTCCTGTCAAGATAGAATAATACATCTATACCTGGATTTGACGTCGGGACTCCTTCCTCGGTCTGCACGTCGTCGTCGGCTGCTTGCTTTACCCTAGGCTCTAGCTGCTGTCTCGTGCATGGATTACTTTTTCGGGTTCTCAGTGTGTTAAGGTTGAGACAACATATACATCCGGTAATGTCTTAACTCTTTCAATTTGTTCTTACATTTGTGTGGAACCCGGACACGTTCAAAGAATTGCAGTTTATCCGCACATTTTACAATACATTTTACTGGACGTGGCACATCTTAAGAGATTGAGCCGTCGAACACACCAGACGAACGCATGGAATATACTTGACTGCCATGAGCCAATGAGCAATGAACTGAATGAGGTTTGCTACCTTCTTATATACACAGAACGGCGTCACAAGAAAAAACTAAGAGAATATTAACCTGTGTAACGGTACAGCAAAATAGCTAGCATTCCATTCTATTGTCTGACATCCGCGCTTCATAGACTGTCGCCCGGGAGTGCAGTTCTTCTCACATATATTTGTCCATGTTCGTTACAATATTTTATATCAAAGTCTACAATTTGACTTTCACTTACATAGCTAGTTACAGTTCTCAAATTTATATATATATATATAATTATTAAACATATTACATAATTAAATGAATAATGATCCGAGGACCAAACTTCCTGTTTCAAACAATAATGGAAAGTAAACTTACATATGGGTCTGAAAGTTGGACATTAAATGGAAGAATGCAGAAAAGAAAATTAGTGACAGAAATGGATGGATTTGGAAGAAGTGTGAGGAATTCAGAAACACGTACATTAGGCATGCAATGGACGACTACAAGCTGTTATAGACAGAATCAGGGGCGGTTCCTCCATAAGGTTGCAGACTTGCGCTACACCCACTGATTCTGAGTATACAACAGGTGCATTTTGCACATTAAAGCTGTACTTGTTTGCATTGTTTTATATACAAACATGTTTCAATTACGCTTATCGTCTGTAGCTACCCATGACCGCAGAAGTCTAAATAAACAGTGATTTGCTGTAGGAGCCGCAGGTTTGCAGTGGAGAGTTAACCTAAGATTTCACCCAAATGTAGGCTCTCTGAGGGGGTTGCGGGAAGGTGAAGAGATGGGAGTGGCTTCTTAGACATTGCTTAAATCGAGGTTTATAAACCTAGCTCCTCCTACTCTTAGCAACGGCTATAGCGTGACCTTCACGCTTAGCTTCTGTGTGCTCTGATTTCCGAACACAGGGAGAATATAATTTAATGCATGGAGGTTATTCAGAAGAGAGCTCTGTTAAACAACAACGCCACACCTGTTCAGGCTTCTGGGTTTATGGCCACTTTGAAAGATTATAATTTTGCATTCTGGCTGTCTTTCTTCTACAAGATCATGCCCCATTGGACATTTTGTACAATTAGCTGCTGAAACGAGACCGCAATGCAACATTTGCCATCACCCAGCTAAACGCATTTGAAAGGGAGGTGCAAAAGGTAAGAAATAGCGTGGATATAGAGGAACACGAAGAAACTGCAATTAAGAGGAGAAGAATAGAAGATCATGATGGGAAAAGAAGAGAACCTTTTGAAGTATGTGACATTCTTAGAGAAGCAAAGGACAGATTTAGCTTCACGGGGCATCTGGTAGCCTCAACTTTGTTTCATCAAGAAAATTTCTAAGACATTTTTAGAGGATTCCCTTAGAGAAACAATAAGGTTCTATCATTTTATCATTGGAACAAAAATTCGTAGAGAACTGACTTAATTTACAGTCGAGAGGAATTTCGTGGAATGTCCGGCGCTTTGTGCTTGATGGACTTCAATAAGGAAAACAATTTATGTGCTACATTCAGCGAATGTGTCAAACTCCTCCTAGTACTGTTAACTATGTCAATGTCTACCGCTGAAGCAGAATGCTGTTTCTCAACTTTAAAAAGAATAAGAACTTTCGTTAGGAGCACAATGTCACAGGACCGATTGTCAGCATTAGCAATGCTTTCAATTGAGAGAGAGTTTGTTATGAAGAAGAGCGACTTTAAGGCAAAAGTTATCGATAGATTCGCCAGGTCTAAGGACAGTAGAGCAGACAATCTGTATAAATAGGTGAGTCATTACTACTCTGTATTTTATTTTTCATTTGTGCACCACCAATAATTAAACCCACCAGCCGCCACTGGACAGAATGTCAGCGGTATGGACATGTACAAGAACGATGGCCCAAACAAGTCCTAAATTGGGAAGTATCAGGTAGAAGAAAGCGGAGAAGAGCCAGAAGAACCTGATACGAGGAAGTATATGGTCATATGAATAAGAGGGATCTGGAAGATGGACAATCGTACGACAGGAATATCTGGAAAGCAGTAACCGAGGGTGAACTGTAGTAACGTGGAAAACCTAGAAATAAATAATGAAAGCATGCATCAATATTTGCTATACGAGAATCTGAAATGTTATATGTTCTGATTTGTGATTGTACTGAATTAAATTATAAAAATCTTGACATAACTCGCTTTGGCACCCAATTATCTTAGTTTCTTTGATCTGTAATAGCTTTGACTAAACATGTAACCTGCATGTGTAGCAGAAGTAGCAGCAGTGGCAGTAGCAGTAGTAGTAGTAGTCTAAAGTAGATTTTAAGATTATAAAAATAAACCTAAAAGTACTCCTTTAGATTTATTTCTGCCAAATAGGATGGTCAATTGTTTTTCAAACAAAACAAGTGACAAAGCTTAATCAGAAGATCGTATATTTTAAGAAATATCGTCCTGTTTTAACTAACAAAGGTATTATGTATATATTTGTAAATAAGTGAATATAGAAAGCATGCATAACAAGTAAGAAGCAAATAAATTTTCATTAGTTTGGATGTAATAGTGTCTTATTGTATATATCTTTTTAAATGATATTTACAGGTAAATATATACAAAGCAATCATATATATCTTACAAAGTAAGTCGTTTATTAGTTAATATATTGTCAATTTAGCAGGTTTAACTTTGAAATGTTGGAAAAGAAACAGATTTTTTCAAATACAAGAGCTTCAAAATGGTGTTCCTTTTTATATTTAAAGGATACAGTTTTAATTTAATATAAATAAATTGCAACAAGCATTTGCTAAAAGTATTCCACAATAGGATACAATTCTATCATGTTTATATGGTACATAAAATATTCATTTCTGTATGTGCGCTTGCTTGTAAATGGAAGGGAATTTTAAAACATGTTTTTTATTCTTCCAGTTCATTCGCCAATCCTGGAAGACAAGAGCGTCCTCTACAGTATGCAGAAAAACCGGAAGTCTACAGCGACACACTCAGCCCTGAGCTTTACTTACGATGCTCTATTTCCGGCCCCGCGGGGCTTGGGCTGCAAAAATAAGTCAAAAGGACGTTAGTGAGGTCCTTCCGTTCTACTACATCAACTAAATATTCAGCCAGTGGAGGACTGGCTCCAACTATTAAATGAGACATTTCTGCACTAATTATTGCTGTGTAAGAACTAAAACTTGAAACGATTTGTTTTCTCTGTTTCAACACTTGCAATAGTGTGTTAAAATTTGATAATAGAATAGTTAATCCAAAATTACATTACTCTTTTCTCTAATAGTTTTCTGCGAAACAAAAAATCTTAATACTTTGCAGGTATTCGCTGGCTTGAAACCATCTCCCCTTGTTTGCGATACCTTTTATGTCTCCAATTTTCCTTAAATAAGTAAGTTATACGAAAACTTTGAATTTGGCGCAATTCCTCAAATCTTCTTCTCCAATCCCCTGCAGCAGTAACTTCCTAAGTCAACAGGTGGCAGCACTGCATCCTCTTGCAAAATGGCTGACACCGACATTCGATATTAGACAGCGTTCTGTGATTGAATTTTTGACTGCGGAAGGTGAAACGCCAATTCGCATTCACGAAAGACTAAAATATGTGTATGGTGATGCAACGGTGGATGTCAGCACTGTTAGACGATGGGTTCGTCGCTGTAACGAAGCTGAAGGACAAACACCATTAGCAGATGAAAAGCGAAGCGACAGACCGGTGACTGCAGTGACTCCATGTCATCATTCGTGGTGATCGCCAGGTAACAACAGGTGAATTGTGTCGCATTACCTCCCTCAGTAAAGGCAGTGTGATGACGATTATTCAACAACTGGGTTACTCAAAAGTTGTTCACGTTAGGAACCAGAATGTTAACTGCCCTAAACAAAGAAACAAGAACAACAATAGCCTCCGAACACTTGCAGCGCTTCAATTTGGAGGAAGAGGAGTTTCTGGGAAAAATTGTTACTGGAGAGGAAACGTGGGTTCATTTTTTGGAACCTGAATCAAAGAAGCAGTGAATGGAATGGCATCACACAACGTCACCGAAAAAAAATCAAAACTCAGTGGTCGCCAGGGAAAGTTATGGCGACAGTGTTTTGGGATGCAGAGGGTGTGCCTATGATTGATCTTTTTGGAGCAAGGGATGCACAGTAAATTCTGTGCAATACGTCAGAACTCTCAAAAAGCTGAAAGCACGTCTTCGCCGAGCTCGCCCATCTAAAACTATGCTGGTTCTTCTTTGGCACGGCAATGGAAGACCACACATCAGCCGTTACACCACTGCAGATATTAAGAAATTGACCTGGCACCATCAGACTTCCATCTGTTCGGCCAATAAAGGAAGCTCATCGTGGGATTCATTTTGAAGATGAGGAGGCTGTGAAAATGTCCGTGCGTCAATGGCTTAGGAAGCAAGACCGTGTGTTTTACCACACTGGAATACATGCCCTAGTTAAAAGGTGGACCAAAACTGTGGAAAAGGACGGAGATTATATTGAATCGTCAATGTTGTAGTTTTCAAGTTATGTAAATTGGATTCAATCTTCCTGGCAATTAAAAGAGAAAAAAAAATAGGAGGCATTACTTTTTGACCCACCCTCGTATCGGATGAATTGGATGCTGCAGAGATGATACCCTAGGTGGGTTTCAGAATAGGAACCACCCGTTAAATTGTCCGCATAATGTAACCGAATTTAATAAATGAGCTTCACCAACCTAGTAAAATGAAACTGTCTCCAAAACTTAACAGTAGGAACTGTAGCTATTGAAATATTTTATCTACTAACTTCTGGGATATCAATAAATTAAGAACTTACTTTTTTCCGTAATATGAGGTAAAAATAAGTTACTGTGAATCGCTGACCCTTTATGGCTACCACAAATTATGTGATACAAGTAAAAGTCGGTATTTAGGCGATAAGGACTGGCGATTATCGTCGACAGTAAGACACTTCTACAAAAATTAAGAGAGTATAATATAACATTTACCAATATAAGTAAGCTAGTTCATGACTACAACAAAAAAGTTCTTAGTTATACCTACGTTGGCAAATCTTAATCATATATTCGGCATCAAACAATTTTTACTGACATCTAGTACTATTTTTGTTTAATTTACCCTCTCTAACGTCCAATCATAGCGGACGATGAAAGAAATGGGTGAAATTATGCCGAAATGAGTCAAGGTTCCGTAGAGCTTAAATTTACCAGACATTATAGCGTCACGTAGGCAGCGGTTGCCTGTTGTACAGAGGCTAAGTCAACCCATTCCACCACCTTTGTTTGCCAGCCGGGTGGAGCAAATAAAAGTTGACAGTCAATAGCTGAAGTCAAGAATTCGGAACTGCGATCGGCAATTTTAGCTCCATAATTGCTTTCCAGACCGCTCTATTACCAAATTCCTCTTGGACAATGCTCTATTCCTTCGACAGGAGAAATGTCAGCTTCAAGATAATTTTTTTACGGCGTCAAGATATATACGAAGGTTCAAAGGCTATCATCTGTTTCAAATAGGATGTTTGTCCTTGAGCGCTATTAGGTGAGCGACCAATTGGAGTCGTGCGTTGCTGTTGTATTGCATTCCCCCTAAGCGGTGTGTGACCAGCGCCAAACTAATCAATATCTAATAAATACTACTCATGCGAAGACAAAAATTCATTACAAAAAAACTGATTCATAAGGAAGGAGAGAGTAATGTATTTAAAATTACCCCAAAACCCCCATACTCTTAGCTTAGTTTTCCTAATACAAATAAAGTAGATACCATTACACTATAACAATGCATTTCGACGTAAGCACTGTAATGAATATCATTATTGGGTGGCATATATGCGTGTACGTATATTTGAAATTGCTCAGAACTGACATGACGTGATAAAACAAATGAATAAGCCAAGGTGTTTGTTAAATTCGATGAGAGGAAACAATACACTTCTTGCTAGTCTGGCAAAACGTATCTGGTCACATTATATCTTTGTTTATGAATGGTTCGTAATCTTTATTTACTCTAGAGTTCAAAGCAGTATTATTCAGTTACTCTTCCATGAAAAAGTGTATCAGCTGGATAAATGAGACGCGATCCACCCCGTTACTACTGCTAGAACAATCCAATTGAGTTAATGTGGGCTCAAATTATGTTGCAAACAGAAATAATATTTTTAAATTGACTGGCGTTGAACCATTATTCACAAAGCAATTGACAACGAACACAATACTGGGAAAACTGCGTAAGATATCAGATAAACTACAAGACGACGACCTTTTCAAAGAAATAGCATGTAAAGTGATTTTGGAACGTATCATCATAAATTTATAGTATTCAGACGCTGAAGACAATGACATTATATATAGGAAATAATAAGACACAGGTACAAGGCCGTCTTTGTAAGCTGAATGAAATATAGTGGGATCCATATAAAACTGAACAAATTCATGAACCAATAGTAGGACACGCGTACAACTTTGGCAGTATATAATAGACAATTGGAATATTACATTACACTATTTACATCTCAGAGAAAACGTTGGAAGTGTCCTCCACCAGCATCTATACATGTTTGTACTCCTCTCAGCATATTCTCTGAAGTTTTACGGAGAGTATCCTCGCCAGTTACTTATTTCGGTTCGAATGGATTCCTTGAGAACATCAATTGTCGGTGGCCTATTCTTGTACACTCTATTTTTAGGTACTCCACAAGTAAAGAATCCGGTGGGGTTAGGTCATGGGCTCTAGTGGGCCACAGACCTTTTGAGATTATTAGATTATGAAAGAAACTGGTTACAAGTTCCATGGTGTTATTACGTACGTTGCTTCATCTTGCTGCTAGATGGTAGCGTGTCTGCCTCACGTTCAAGAGGTCTCGAGTTCGAATCTCGGTCAGGGTGAGTTAACTGGATAAGGTTTTTTTCCGGGGTTTTCCCTTATCCTTCAAGGCGAATGTCGGATAACTCTAAGCTGCATGGACCCCGGACTCATTTGAGCATCATTTCACCCGATTCATTCACCGTCCAATATGACTTAACGTTGAAGGACATAAATTACAAAAAAAAAAAAAAAAAAAAAAAAAAAAAAAGCTCCATCTTGCTGGATTCGATATCATCTCCGTAAAGCTTCAGAGAATATGGTAAGACGAGTACAAACATTATAGATGCAAATAGTGAACTCATCCAACATTTTCTCTAAGATGTAAGTAGTGTAATGTAATCTCCAATTGTATATTATATTCTCGCAAAGTTGCACGTCTGCCCACCTCGGTAGCGTGAATGGTAGCGGATCTGCCTCACATCCAAGAGATCGAGTTCCAATCTCTCTGGGTGAGTTATCGGGATAACCTTTTTCCGGGGATTTCCCTTATGCTAAAAGACGAATGTCAGGTAACTCTAAGCTCCATGGAACCTGGACTCATTTGAGCATCATTTCACCCATTTCATTCATCGTCTGTTATGACTTAACGTTGGAGGCTGTAAATTAAGAGAAAAAAGGTGTCACGTGTGTCCTATTATTTCTTCGAAAGTTATGGTCTATTGAAGTGGTATGGATTTGTATGGATCACACTATATAATCTATAATATATTGTCACCCGAACGTCTGAACACCCTATGGAGCGGGCAAGCAGGGGACGGTCGGCGTTCGCCACGCCCTCCTCGTTTGTCTTGTGGCGGTGGCGAGGGGCGGCTGGGAGAAAAAAACATCACTGCGCCGTCTCTTTCTGTTCCACCTGTGTTCTCGAACTTACGGGATATTTCATATAATCTAGAACTTTCCAGATCGGCCAGCTGACCCTATATAAGCAACACGTCGGGCAAGAGGAGTGAGTCAGAGTTCTTGGCGAGCAGTGTAAGAATGCAGTGCTAGTGTAAGACGAGAAGACTGTGTACGTGCATCGGGGTATTGTACGTAATTACGAGTGCAAGTGAAATTGTAACGGACGAACTGGTGAATCGTAATTGTGTGCATTACGTAATTCTGTGTAATTGGCAAGTGTTTAACTGTAAGTCGGTGGAAATAAAGAACATTTTTGAGTGGTGTAATTGGACTTTTCATTTCACGAACCCACAAAGTCACAATATGTATAAATATTCAGGACGGTCTAAAACAATTGATGCTCGGTTTAAAATGATTTTATTTTGTTCGTAGTTCTCAGCTTACAGCTTCGTTTCGGAATCAAAATAAAATCTGCCTTGTATCACAAATAACTATTTGTTTTATTCATTTGGGCTGTAAACATGTATTTCCGGTATCGAACTTTTGGGTGGAGTAGAATGTTTCGTCTAATTCTAGTAAGTACGTAAATATCTGAGACACCATCAACCCCTGTAAATAAACCCATATTGGACATTGTTAACTAGGTTAGATGACGTTTAAAAATTAAATAAAATCGCAGTATGATTTGTTATGTATAAAATGTCGTTCTACCGTATCTGTTGTTTACCCAATAGCAGTAGCTGAGATTTGTTGTAACAAAATAATCTCGCACACTCAGTATAACGTACGTAATCCGGCAGCTCACCGCAAACGTGCGCAGGTAGCTACGTGCCTCAGATATTATAGCTCAAACATTTTGTATTGGCATTTGGTGCCACTGGGGATTTTATTGACGTTCGGCTTAAATAACGGGATATGTCGCTCCAAGCTATTTGCATAAAGCTAATGCTGATCATATTACCGGGACCAAACAAGTAACACACACTTCCTTACAAAAAATCTGATATGTGACATCCACATCATTCTGGAAAACGTCTATTGTGGGTATACAAGGTATTTTTGCTTTTACAATTCATTGTACATATATTCGTTTTGGTTTACGCTGTTCACAGGTACATACACAAGATGCTACTTTTCTTTCTCTCTGTATACTCACAAAACACATGAAAATCGCACAACACGAGATTTTACCAAACTCACTTTGCCTGTCACTAGAATTGCCCAAATTTATTGTAAATTAACCCTATGCTGATCTACAATCACTTTCACTTTTATAAGGCGAGAAGGTACTTCACTTGGAATTAAAATTCACTTTTTTATTTTTACATTTTATAATAATGTCATCCCGGTAGATTAAAAAGTAAAATAAAATAAAAGAAAAACCCACATACTATACTTCGGCACCTAATTTCTTAATATGGGGTATATACTCACTTTTATTTATTTATTAAAGCATCCAAAACATACACAATATACAAAATTTACAGATTATAAATAAAAAACAATAATAAAAATAAAAACGCCCTTTTTTATGGATAGAGTCAACATGAAAAATTCAATGCCATGGCCGGGATTTGAACCACGGATCTCCTGGTTTCCATCCAGTCGCTCTTAGCCTTTGAGCTACCAATGCCAACGTGCCGTCCTGACATTAAATTCTCCAATTGACTCATATATTTCCCCAGTACACCACTAGGGGGCTCTCGCATCCGAGATACACCGTTTGTGGCGACTTACTATCGTAAGTACTTGAGTCCCAGGCTTCATCATTTAACTCTTATTATTTTAGTTAATAGTTGGAAATTAATCATTTCTCCACACTCGTATTGCGGAGAGCTGGGCAAACCTGCTGGCAGGAAGAGTGGTCCGCTCTCCGCAATAATAAACTTAGATCTGTCAAAGAACTTCCGATTCCCTGGGTTACCTCCTGTCAGTCATCTCGTCGCGAGGAGGTGAGTTTGGCTCGGTTGCGTTTTGGGAACTGCTTTTTTACTCATAGTTTTCTTTTTAAAAAGGAGCCTTCTCCGCTGTGTCCGTTTTGCAAAGAAGCGTTATCTGTACGACACGTGCTGCTAGAGTGTTTTCACCTAGCAGACCTTAGGACGTCTCTGCAGCTGCCGGCCAGCTTTGCAGAAATGCTAGCGGACGATAACGCAGTAGTGGAGAAGGTTTTTATATTCTTTTCTAGATTAGATTTTATGATTTAGCGAATAGAATTTATGGCATTTTAGATTATATTTCTATTGCTTTTATAGGATGTTTTTACGTGTATGTATTTTTTGTAAGTCTATTGACATTTTTTTAGTGTTTTACAGGAATTTATATCTGGCTTTTGCCATGACCAGTTTGTTTTAAAAAGGGCGCTGGTGACTTCTGCATTTGAGTGCCCTTATGGTCATCATCACTTCTCCACACTAGCCGTACATAGGCTAAGATTATTGATGAATAGAGTCAACATGAAAAATTCGGTTAGAGTGGCTAGTGTAGAGTGGACGGAAACCAGGAGATCCGTGGTTCAAATCCCGGCCATGGCATTGAAATTTTCATGTTGACTCTATCCATCAAAAATCTTAGCCTATGTACGGCTAGTGTGGAGAAATGATTAATTTCCATCAATTAACTAAAATAAAAAAATCTACAAACATTTCAATATATACTCTTATCAAACATAAAAATCCACTCCACATTTCTAAAAATAAACACACAAAAAATTAAATTTCAAAAATATGATTAAAAATTTAACTTTTTTTCCAATCCACCACTTTGAAAATTCTTTAAATTTAAGTTAAATTTTTTTACAAAAATTTCAGACATACTTAAAATTATTCTAAACAAAAATATAATATTACTGGTTTCCACTAACACATAACTGGCATTCCTGTTATTGACTTAACTGGATTTTAAAATTCCCCATAGTAAAATTCTGCCACCGATACCCGGCGGCCACCAATTGTATTGGTATCCAGCACTACTACTTAACCAAACAGAAATATCCTAACCACCACCTATCAATTACGGATTAATTAATTACCAACCATAAATTTAAACACTGAACACTTATTAATTTATGTAATTTTCAAAAATTAATAAACTTCTCAGAATTAATTATAATTTAAAAAAACAAAAGTATTAACAGAATTATGTAACACTTCAAAGTTATTATTTACAATCATAAATTTAAACCCTTACAACTTAATATATATACAACTTTACTTTAACTTCCTAAAATATTATTTAAAAACATAATATCAAAATTAAAATTTAAAACCGACACGTTTTTAATACATAAAATTAATTTTCACTTCCAATTAAAACTTAAAAATGTTAACTCAAAAGATTAAAAAAAGCAAATTTAAAGTTTAATTTGTTTCATTTTTAAGTGTTATGGTTTTTTCCAGGTGACGTTATGAAAGCATTTCAAAATATATAGGTGATATAATGGTACGTTTTAAATTTTTCACTATGCATTCGTTTCCTATATCTGTTGTTGCTAAAATACCAGATCAAAGATCAAATAGAATAATAGCTAAAACACATTTTATGGGATATTTAACACTTCTTATTCCTTCAACACCTGGTTTGATTTAGAATAATATTCCTGGAAACAGAAAAAGGAAAATTTCGGATAACTAAAGTATAATTTTGACTATATTGTCAATTCTCAAAATGCCCTTACATTTTTTTATTTATCCCGATTTATGAAATCTATTTTACACAGTGGTATATTAGGGTTAGAGTTGATACATAAAAATACACAATTTTAACAAAAATATTTTAAATACTAGAAGGAAGAAAATATGTTATAATCTGATGCATATTTATTTAAACTATTTCAGACGTTTAAACACTGAGTTTATAAACATCATGAAGTACTTATACAGTTGTGGCTTCATTAGCAAAGATGTGAGCGGAGCAGAAAATTCAGTTCCTAGAGAGTCTAGCTTGAATATTAATTCTTGTCTTTCTCTCCAGAAAATGGGACAACAGAAAAGGAGATGAACCAAGGTTTGAAATTCTTCACCACACATGCACTCGGGGTTGAATGTTAAGTGAAAGCGTGATAAGTATTCACCAAATTTACCATGTCCACTTAAAATTGTGTGAAAACAAAATTTGGTGCAAGAGTTTCACATTTTCCTCTGTCATATACACTAGGGAAAAATAATGTTCTTGTTAAACTTCCATTTGAAGTTGTTAACCATTGTTGGTTTCATTCTTCAAGAATATGTTGATGTATTATTCTCCTTACAGTAGAAATAGGACATAAAGGGTATGTTACAGGAAGATTGGATTCTGCGGCCTTCTTAGCCAAGCAATCAGCTCTCTCGTTACCTAAAATTCCACTGTGTCCTTTAAGCCATTCTATGCAAATATGTCCTGGATGGTTTTGAAGCAAGGTTCTGATTTCATGTGCTAATGAATTTAAATTGTATTTATCATTAATAACCAGTAGAGCTGATTGTGAGTCACTGTTCGCATTAACAGTACACCATTTTATAGCTTCTTTAATTGCTAAGAGCTCCGACTGGAATACAGAACATTCAGGTGACAATTTAAACATGGAGTGAGTTAGTTCCTTTTGGTTTTCATAAAAAACAAAAGCACATCCTACTGCAGATATATTATCTTCAAATTGGTAACGCGAATTGTCTGTATATATGTAATAATCATGAAAATTACATATTTCCTTTAAACAGGTTACAAAACTTGATGGGTGTCCAGCTGTGGTGGAATGCTCCGGGATTTGTAGTTTTAAGTGAGACAGATAAGACGCACATTCACGTTCATGTCTTAAATTCGTAATAGTTGCTGTTGATAAACCAGTGAGAGCCAAAGATTCGATGTTAGCTATAATCTGAGCTGCATCAGTGGAGATTGTACGATATCCTCGAATTATGCCATGGAGGAATCCCCTTTGAATTTATGCAAGTTTTTTAACTGCCCATTTTTTATTAAGAACATCCTGGAATGCAGATTCACTATACAAAATTAGGGGCACTACAGCACCTTGATATATAATTTTAAGAAAACTACAATTCAGACACCAGGTTGGTCTTGTTGTTGCGAGGGCACCAAGGAGGTTGCTGGCTCTTTCAGCAATGTAATCAAAGTGTGATCGAAAAGTTAATGCTCTTACATTTCCTTATTTAAAAACCATCTGCATATCCGGATATTGATAACGTGTTAGACCTCGGAAATCAGTGATCTAAAGATACATATACGAATTATGTCATTTGAAGTTTGTAATCTCATTATCATACAGTTTCGGTTTCCCTACCACTTAGTTATTGTAGAGAAAGTATCTCTTTCTCCCAAAAAGTCCAGAATCGAGACTTCACTTCAAGTAATTTCCAGAAATCCCCTCCCCTAAACATTTCTTTTAAAGTGTACGCGCGCATTTGAAAGTTTAAGTAGAACTTTGTAACGGAAATACTTAGCTGTGTATTTGAGGTTGGTTAAATCCCACGTTGCGTAGACAATATGTATCGAATTTATGTAGTTCCTTGATGTTCTGGAAGTATTACCTCGTCCACGGCTGCTCTGATGTTCGCATAAGATTCTTTTTCCCAGGACGGGTCGCGGATGTAAAGAAGATGGTGGATTTTTAAATGAAACACTATTTTATCGAATTACTTTTGAATAATCTTTTCGATTTATTGATAATTTGACTTTTTAACACTTGATAATTAAAGATTTTCACTATAAATTGATAATTGTTACTCGTAGCACAATTACCATTATACTATACATCTTTTGACGATAGCGTCCATTTTAGAATTTGACGAGTACGTCTTACTCACACAACAGCTTGATAGAGAAGAAGAAGGAAACAGTTTCATCTCGTTCTTATATATTAACTGGGTCGTTGCTATGACGACGAATCAACATTATTCAATTTTTACAATTTTGATTGATGATTTTCTCATAATTTTTCCAGATAATTCCATTTTATAATTTTTAACATTTAAACATATTTGAATAACCATTTTAAATCGTCTTAACTTAAAAGAACAATTTGGGTGATTACCAGAGTTATTAATTACTTAAATCCATCTTTTAAAGAAGCAAAATTATTATATCCGAACTCCTCTGCCCTAATCTACATGACATACAGACATTTTATAACTAATTTTAAATTTTATAAGAGCAGTTTTAATGACTTTTATTAGAATATTACATTTCGTACATGAGTTGTAGCATTTGTAGGTTATCACAAGATAAAGCAAAAGTGAACAGGAAGGTCATTATCAATTACTTGCTACTTGGGCTACATAATTATTAGTGATAAGTAAAAATTAGTGCTGTGTTTTCTATTTTCTTAGGTTCGTTACTCTGCTTGGATTAATTTATTGCTCTGTGTTTTCGATAAACATTTTAACTATTTTTAATGTAATGGAACTAAGTACAGTAGAGTCCAGATTATCCAACTTAAACTGTCCCTGGACAAGGTCGGAAAACCGAAAATGTCAGATAATATAAAATAAGTTAGAAAATGGGGTAAAACATGGTAGGTATTAAATTAATTGGGAGTCCATTAATGACACTAAACAACACTTACTTTTAAATTATCCCGGAACTAGTTTCAGAGGCCTTCCCTCTATCTTCAGCCGGACATCGATTGGTTCTCATTGGCGTACCTGGCAATTTTTGTCATCGGTCTCCTCTGGTGGCGGTTCGAGGAACTTGCTGAACAAATCTTTCTGGGGATGTCAAAATTGAATACTTTGTTCCTATTTTTTGAAATAAAGATTTGTTCCCATGTGGACAGTTCTTGTTTTCCTGATGTATGTTTTAGTAATTTTGGTTCTGGATTTATGTTGTGGTTTTTTCCCCAAAAATGCGTGGCAACTGCTGATTTTTCTAATTGAGAAGAATACAAAAAATACAGAAGAATAAAAAATAGAATACAACAAAATTATTGAAATAGCACAGAAGAATGTCTTTCCCAAATCACTAGTAGACAAAAAAGTGAACTTAGCAAATAAGAAGAAACTACTAAAGGAAACCACAACCCTCTCAGCTACAGAAACTAAAATGATCTTCAAAAAATTCACTTACCATCCATGGGCCTTTAATAAATTCAAAAAAATCTTCAAAAAACAAAACATTCAACTAGCTCCGGTGAACCATTACTCCTTAAAAAACCTAATTTACTCAAACATCAAGGATGCCATTCCATCTAACAAAAAATCTGGTATATATCAAATTGAATGCTGTGACGGTAGCCAAATTTATATTGGAAAAACCAAAAGAAATTTAAAAACAAGAGCAAAGGAACACTTTAGGAACATAAAATACAAACAATTAGAAAAATCAGCAGTTGCCACGCATTTTTGGGAAAAAAACACAACATAAATTCAGAACCAAAATTACTAAAACATACAACAGGAAAAGAACTGTCCACATGGGAACAAATCTTTATTTCAAAAAATAGGAACAAAGTATTCAATTTCGACATCCCCCAGAAAGATTTGTTCAGCAAGTTCCTCGAACCGCCACCAGAGGAGACCGATGACAAAATATTGCCAGCTACACCAAGGAGAACCAGTCGATGTCCGGCTGAAGATAGATGGAAGGCCTCTGAAACTAGTTCCCGGAAAATTTAAAAGCAAGTGTTGTTTAGTGTCATTAATCGACTCCCAATTAATTTAATTTATACAACAACACTGTTTTCAACACTTCCATGAAAGGATTTATGGTAGATATTCTTTATTATTAAAACTAATATGGGTTTTGCGGTATTTACTGTATAATCAAATCAATTCTACAGGCAATATTGAACAAAAATAAGGTCCAAATGTCTTAAAAAAGAAACTTTTTAATGAAGTCTGTTTGCGAGATTACGCCATCCACGAAACATTAATATCTCAGTTGCACTTGTCTCCGGCTATTGCTACACGTACCTATCTAAATGCCATCTCTAAAGTACTTAAACCTTCAGCGTGACTCACCTTCTCGTTTAGTTCTTAAAATTTCCGTTCTGTTTCATCCTAATTGTAATTACCATTCACGAAATCAACAATATCGGAGTGTGAAGCTGTGATGGTAGAGTGTGATATAAGCTGTGAACTACTAGTCTTATCACCAGATGGCATCTGTGTCTTCAAAATCTTGCCGTATATCATTTCATTTGCCTTCCAGTTCTTTCAGTATTTCGTAGTACGCTACGCAGTAGTATACATTAGTAGTGTTCAGCAGATCCAAGGGTAAAATCATGTCGAGGTGAAGTTTCTCAACGAGGAAAATTTCGCTTACCAGGATATATTCCAGTCGACCTGCAGTATATATTGACAAGCATTTTCTTTTAGAAGAGTTCTTTTCATATTTTCTGTCTTTCAGATACTATTGGCCAAGATATCCCATGTAATCTTAATATCATACCTCAGTATGGCAATATGTTCTTGAGAAAGGGAAATGAACCACACATACGCACGCACAAACACACACACACACACACACACACACACACACACACACACACACACACACACACACACACACACACACACCTTGCAATTCTTGAGGCGCTGAAGAAACTAAAGGAACTAGAAAATGAAGGTTACACTGATAAACGACTTGCATTGTTCACTGATAGCAGGATAACACTGGATCTCCTGAAAAACAACTCGAAACACAATTACCTGACTGGGGCAATCAAAGCTAAAATCCTCGACCTGACAACATCAGACTGGATGCTGCATTTTGGATGGGTGAAAGCACACTCGGGCATATACGGCAATGAAATAGTAGATAGACTAGCAAAAGAGGCTGTTGGGGAAAATCGTGAAATACAATATAATAGAACACCTAAAGAAGTCCTGATAAGCTTGGAGAGAGACACTGGACTGAACGCATGGCAACTACAATGGACAGCATCAAGGAAAGGAGCCATCACCAAAGAATTCTTCCCAACAGTGAGAAATAGACTAACATATGCCCATATGCCAAGAGTTTACAGCAATTGTCACAGGACATGGAAGGCTCCGTTCATACCGCCATCGATTTGCTTTACTAGATAGCCCAGTATGCAAATGTCAAGAAGAGGATCAATCAGTAGATCACATAATATTCCGATGTCCAATCGTAAACAAACAAAGAACCGAAATGACCAGGAAAATAAAAAGCAGACAATGCGCGTGGCCCATTACCAAAGAAGAACTTATTAACACACATCTAAAATGTTTCGTCAAATTTGTTAAATCAATAAACTTCACAGATATAGAGTAGGCAAATGAAGCATACAAATTCAATAAAACTGCTAATGAATTGCAACTATTTTAATAAGAATATTGTAAAATATTGTAGGATACATTTCAATACAAATACAAGATATGTAAAATCATTGTAAAATTATTGTAAAAGTTGTATATAATGTAAATAAAATAAGGCATGTAGTATTCCTAAAGAATGGGGCATGACAGGTAAAAAAAAAACCACGCGCGCGCACACACACACACACACACACACACACACACACACACACACACACACAGTACTATATCTTGATGACTTGAAACCACACACCATCTCTCATCCTGACAAAGCGCTGCAATATTTTTAAACGACCAATTGAGCTGAAACCATCAACCTCTTACACCAGCTGTTGATTTTCTTGATGGCCAGATGTATTTTCAAATCAAACTTAAAGTCGCTGGCTACGAAATAGGCGCTCTAGCGACGTCGGATAAAGCTCTTGCACACAATATGGTGCTTTGCCCTCCGTGACTGGTGCTATCCCCAATTTGGATAGTGTTTCCATAGAGAATTGCTTTCAAGTATAGGTTTCTTTTTATCACGCAGGAGCCTGCTGAATAAACTGCATATGGCCTTATGGAAATTGTTAGTACAGTGTGGGGTCGTTTTCCATACCTTATCTTATGACATTGCATACAAATGATGTGAGAACACAGCTTCTTGCTCGATACTTCTTTAACAAAACTGTTGTTTACTTTTATCGAAGTGCAAAGGTGAAAGTAACTTCATCGAAATTCCACTAACTACGTTCATGTTATCCAAAATGTCTCTATTGGTGTCTCATTACAGTATGTTGTAATATTATTCGTATATTAACTTACTTTATCCCATTAAATCGTATCGAAAAATGAATGAAATAGGTGAAATGATGTTCAAATGAGTCACAAGACATTCCTCCTTCAAAATAAAGAAAAACACCGCAAAATAATTATACACATAACTTACACTAACCGAGATTCAAACACCACACCCCTTGAACGTGAGTTAGTCAAGTTAATCCACACTACAGGGGCGATAAAATGCCATTTACTGCCTAATACACTCAAACCGATAAATAATCTAGTTCTAAATATCGACCAGTCAAGATAGTTCATGTTATGATACACTTTTGAGTCCCTACTGATCTTAAATAAAAATAGCAATTAGTTAAATCAGTGTAGCTAAAGCAATTTAGACAATTTGGTAAAATGAAATCAATATGTAAAAAATTAGCGTTACCTGTAATTCCGAAGTTCAGAAATGCAGATTCTCAAAACAATGCAGGCAGATAATATCTTGAAAATCATCCAGGAGGCCGTGGTCGAAGTTTAATGTTCCGAGTGATTCTACATACATAATTATATATAATTAGTGATACAGTGATTTTAAAGAGTGTTGACTATTGAAATTTACACAGTGTAACTTCAGTACAGTTATAAGAATAAAATTCGGTGAGTGGATAAACGTAATAATTAATAATCAGACAATATTTTATGGTATTAAACTTAACCTAAAAATGGCTGCAGATGATCGTTGCCAGCTAAACAAGACCAATAGTTATAGCACAGCTAATGATTCATCCAGAAATGTATCATATTCCAGAAGTGCACACCCAACAGGGAGCAAGCTATAGTAACTGGAGCTCACAATGATATATCAATAAAAGAATATGTCCTATCAATAGGCCAAATAACCGATCCCTCAAACATACGTTTTGTATCACGAATATCAAACAGATTATGGGCAATATACACATATAAGTCGAAAACAACAAATACTAATCTCTAGAGGTAGAATTGGACATTCAAAGCTTACACATGATAACCTATTTTCCAGAGAGAGGCCTGTACACTGTAAACCATGCAACCAACCATTATCAGTAAATCAGTATAAACGAATATACTCACTACTCAACCTTTAGGATTCTTCATAAAATTCCTACAGATCTACATGCTGTACTAGAAGAACCGAAGAGTCTACATCCATTGTATTTATTTCTACAAGACTGTAAATTAACTTCTCCAATATGAAAATCTATTCAGTGTTACCTGGTTTCGGTGTATTCTGTGAAGGGAGAATAACTATGAGGGCTGTCCAATAAATAATGATCACTTTTTTTTTTGACAACGTACCTTTATTCATCCTCAAAACTTTGATGGTCCTTCTCAAAATAGTCTCCCCTAAATGCGATGCACTTGTAGCAAAGTTTCTGCCAGTCTTCCAAGACATGCTGGAAACCATTTTTTGAGAAATCCTTGAAAATCTCCTTCGCAGCCTTCACCACTGCTTCTGATGATGGATAATGCCTCCCACGAAGGCGTTTCTTCAAGTTAGTGAATAGAAGAAAGTCACATGGGGCTAAATTCGGACTATAGGGAGGGTGAGGGATGCACTTCAAGTTGAGTTTTGCAAGATATTCAGCAATAACATTGGCAATATTCGGCCGCGCATTATCATGCTGCAGCATCCGGCCTGCTTCATGGAAATGTGGTCTTTTGGGCCTGATATGTACTTGCAATGTTTTCAGGACACCCCTATAGTACTGTCCAATTACTGATGTGTGTGCAGGTACAACATGCTTATAAACCATTCCATGAATATCAAAGAATGAGATGACCGTAACTTCCCCAGCAGAAGCAACCACTTTTGCTACTTTAGGGGTTGGTGATGAAGGAGACTTCCACAATGAGCTTTGCTGTTTGCTCTCAGGATCAAAATAATGTAGCTAACTTTCATTAGCAGTGATTACGTCCGGATCTTCCTCTAATATCAACTTTAACTGCATGTTACCTCCACTGCAGCGGTAGGCGATACTGAACATGTCTGTACTTGCCTGGTTCTCACAGGCGGGAACCAGGAATACCAACAATGAAACTGCTACGGCGTGTTTGTTTCACATTAAGCTAACAGAATATAATAAAATTGAATTTTAGTGCGTAAAATTATTACCGTAAAAAGTATGATCATTCTTTATTGGACAGCCCTCGTACATTTAATAAGTAATACGTAACAATTATGAACACAGTGCTGTGCAATATCGATTTTTCAGTTCTTTATGAATGTACACTTTTTGTTAACTTCTATGTTTATACTGTACCATAACCTAATATCACCTAAAATGTAAATTGTACTAACTGTATACAAAATTTCTTTTACTATCTTATAATTATCGCTGTTAGACCATTGTTAGGCGACATAAAATAAATTTATCTTTAAAAACTGCAGCACTAACACCAGGGAAATTAGCGCCCGATTAAGTACCAAAATTTCTGGACTGAGTAATAGCCATTGCGTGCCATCTTTCTGCTACCAAAGATTCGTTTTTCCTGTTTCCAGCAACGCTCTCTTAGAAGTTCGGGCTTAAAGGGGTTAATTCCTGGCGGAAGGAATTAGTCAGTAGGACCTAAAGCTTTTCTAGCGACGAATGCGCTCTCTTTCTCTCGGGCAGCCAACCAGGTGATAAGATGATTAGATATCAACGTTTCGGGATTGTCAATTGCGGCATACCCGCATGTCAGATTTCAATTGGTTGGTGTTTACTTTTGATTTGGGTTCTAATTGGAGCTATGAGATCTCTTATCCTCAGGTGAATGGTTGTAGGAAATGGATTTGTTGTTTGTTGGCTGCTCAGTTGTCTCAATAATACACTGGTTCGTTGCAAAAATGATTTAATTTAATTCTCACTAAGTTCGTTGATTCAGATTGATTTGTAGCGGCGACCACCTGTTACTAAACTTCCTAACAGAATTCTCTTACTTCTTTATACGGCGAATACTTTGCTATTATAAACTTCTTCTGCTGCTTCTCTTACGCTGGTTGCGTTATCCTTGACTTCCCTACATTTCGGACTTAGAAATCTTTACTACTTCTTCTTCACGCGCACTAACACATCTTTACCCTCGTAGTATGACTGTTGAAGTGAGTTTTCGTCTACTCTGTGATTCAGTTCGTACCTTATTCTGATCCCCACTCTAACTCTTATCACATGACCAAAATAACTCACCCTTCTCCCCATTTCTCAAATCTTACATTATTATTGGTTTCTCATTTTATTTCGATTTTTCTTTATTGGTTAGCAAAACTCATCGAACTCATTGACGTTACATCCCACCGTGAGTTGGGTCACGCCTTCCCTGGGCTCTTTGTAACGGTATACATCGTTATCACCTCAGCAAAGTAAATCCTTTTAGGTCTTATGCTTGACCGCATCTTGAAAACCTTATTGTTCCTACACATTCCTGGCTATAGTTCTCAGACATTGAACCTTTCCTTAAACAAGGAGGCTAACGGTCACCTCTTCTGTCTCTCCGACTTGTGTTCAGATTTTACAGAAATATTTTCTCTCCCTTACATGGATTCTAGCATGTTAGTTGTCTTAAATTATATTCTTCCCATCTTATTCTTAATTAAACCGCTATTTTAATCATTACTCTAATTTCATTCTAATTTCATATTAATATAACAATATTTTATATTAGTTTAGCAAAGCATTTTTATTAATTTATCTTCTTTTTTAATTCCCGTGATTTCGATTAATTCGCCACCTCCTAATCGCTGTCTGATACTGCGGTTACACCATCTCTCCCATCATCAGGATATTTATAAAATTTTATAGCCACAAATGAAATACTGAATATAATACAACTATAAACAAAGAAAACTATAAACAACAAACAACTATAAACTACAGTTTACTATGGAAGTGGAGAAGGACGGAACTCTTCTTTTCCTAGAAATTCTTGTTTCAAAAAACAGCAACGGTACACTGGGGCATACTGTATGTATCGCAAGCCAACACGCACCGATCTGTATCTGAATGCTCATAGTTTCCATAAGTCACAACGACTGGGAGTTCTCAATACACTGACCCACAGAGCTTTGTCTATCTCTGATCGCAGCCATTTAAAACTAGAATTACAGCACCTGAGACTCACTTTGGGTCAAAATGGCTACTCCGAATATGACGTTGAAGCCTCGGACACCAGAGCTAGGAAAGGGAAACCTGTAATACAGCAAGCGTCAGATAAGCCTACCGCTACAGCCTGCATCCCATTTACTGGCAATCTATCCGGCAGAATCAGCAGAATTCTGGCCAAATACAACATCAGGACCATCCACAGGCCACCTCCGAAGATTTAACATCTGTTGAGACCAGTGAAAGACAAACTGAGCTTCCAAGTTCCGGGAGTGTACCGCATTTCCTGTGAATGTGGGACACCGTATAGAGGCCAGACTGGAAGGACCATCGCTACTAGAATAAACGAATATGAACGGAGCATTCGTTTAACGCAACCTGAGAAGTCTGGTCTGGCAGAGCATTGTTTTGATAACGACCATAGTGCCAATTTTCGGGAGACAACCATCTTGGAAAAATGCAACAGTTACTGGGAGCGGAGGGTTAAGGAGGCTTTGGCGATTTCCTCTGAAAGGAGCACGCTTAATCCTGATGCTGAATTTCAGTTCAGCTCCTCTTGGAAACCGACCTTAAAATGGAAATCCGTCGATTTAAGAAGCAAATATCGGTACGGCTTGATAATCAAGTTAAGTAGTTACGTTTCTTTCACACAGTTTTCTATACGCACACCGTCTACTGACCTGGCATTTAATTTACTCAAAAAAGTCTTGTTCAGTAATGCGAGTTTTCACAGTATTTTGTCTTTGTTTATAGTTGTGTTACATCCAGTATTTCATTTATGGTTATAGCATTTTATAAATATTTTGATGATGGGAGAGATGCACACTCCCGAAACGTTGATATCTAATCATCTTTCCAACTGGCTGGCGGCCCGAGAAGAAAGTGAGTGAATCAGTCAGGATAGTCAAGTTATCGGTGTCATTCGATTTCAGCATTTCTTAGTAGGCAAGTGACAGAAAGCAGTGAATTTATTGGAAAACGTCGGCTGCAGTTCAGTTGTGGATCAGCAGTACTTTGATTCAAAGCATCAGTTTAGTTTTGAATGCGTACTACAATTTAAATGGAGAGAATTTAAAGATCGCGCTCTGGTTATACATTCCTGATGATAGCGTGGGAACTTGCGCCTGAACAGTTCAGTGACTCATGGTAGTTTTATCAGTTATTAAGGGAATGTATGACTGAAATTTTCAAATTCTGAACTAATAATGCTAGCTTTTTCAAATTTACACCATAGGTGTAGTATAATGTAAACATGTAACAACCTAAATTTAAACCATTTTTCTCCAGCAGTTTAGAAATTATGATAAATTTTGTACGTTTTTTGTTACGTCACTAAAAAGTCCCTTGCGACAAAATATTTTGAATTTTGGTCTAATATTTTAACCCTATGTTCATAATACACATAATGTTTGAAATTGCTCTGGGTTTTTCTGTGTCTCCTTTAGTTTAGGTCACAAAAAAATTTTAATTTGCAAATATTCTTTTTTTGTCTAAAAAACTGTAAGTTTTGTGTTTGAAAATTAAAAATATATCCTTATATACATTTCACAATAAAAACTAGGACAATTTCCATTCCTCATGATATTATGAACCTGTGTAGGAAATTTCATGTATTTCGTACAAAAACTGCATCGCAAGGAGCATTTTACAGGAAGAAAAATGCTGAAAATATGAACATTGAGAAAACAGCGATTAAAGATTTGATTGCATAACTCACATTAAAATCCACCAGGGTGATAGGCTGGACCCTCAGATTTCTTTTTCCTCTCCTCTGCTGCTGCTTTTTCCACCTTTCTCTTCTTTAGATGCTGCTTTTCTTCTGCACAACTTCGCTTCTTGCTTTGCAGGATACGAATCTGATCTCGCTGCACTGAAGTTTTCCCTGCTGAGTCTACTGCACTTTCACCTCTGATATTTTGCTGCAGCTCCAATGACTTAAGACTACCCATGTTAAACTCACTGATGCTTTTTAATAACAGCAAGATCCAATTTTTGTTTTGATATGAAAACTTCCTTTGGGCACTTATTCCATATGACATGATGCAAAGATTCATTGGCATTCTGTGTTTTTCCTGTTTTGCACCTCTCTAGTAATGTTGTAGAAGCCAACCTCTGATATATTGGCAACATTTTAGGAACTGTTTTGTCTGAAAGCCTTATTTTTCTTTCTTGAATTGAAAATTTAAGAACGGAAACAGACAAAGAATGTGGATGTAGGCAAAAGAGGGCGTGACTCTGAGTTTAAAGGCCACCGACATTTAAATAAGCATTTAAAAATGGCGTTCGGAGGCAAATTATGCATTTTTTACATTCGGAATGTCTAAATTAATTTATAGAATTAAAATAAAGAAGGTCGTTATTTTCACGATTTTCATGAAATTTCAGTCATACATACCCTTAATTAATTATTAATAAAACATCATAATCAGCCAAAATTTAACAACAACAATAAATAAAAATACAAAATACTACTACAACCACCACTAACACAAATACTAATATTAATACTAATAATAATAGTAAACAGTCTATTTGCTTAAATACAGAAGACATTCTCTTCCATTGGAGTTTTGTGTTTCAACGTAATGAGGTCGTCAACTGTTTCCGAAATACTCGACCATCGCAGACTCATCTCATTTGCCACGCATAGCGCGCCTAGAGAAGTTGTGCTGCGATGATATTCCATTGTTATGCAAAACTGTGTCGCAATTGTTGTACTGAAATAATGTTCGCTGAATTTCCTGTGTGTAAGGCTACCCGCCCACATGTTGTTATTCTCCGTTATTATAACTTTTTTGCGACGTTGCAGTGCCGTACTGGCAAACCAGAATTTGCAATTTATCTGCGGTCACCCTCGTGGACAAGACAATCCAATTTCCGTTATTGCTCTCTCTCTCTCTATCAGCTCCTAGTTGCTGCCATTCTTTGGTTCTCCTGTCTAAAATTCTGCACAACTTCCGACACTTCACGCTTCTCACTGTGATTTCTATTGGGTCCGTTGAGGGAGTTTCAAGTCTTGTATCTATTTTTAGTAGCGTGTGATATCAATATTTAAGATACGGGAAAGAACAAGACCTAATAATTATAGAGGGATTAGTTTATTGTGTGCTGCCTACAAAATGTATGTCAAAATTATAACTACTCGGTTAAACAAAAGGCAGATGCAATACTCCTAGAAGAACAAACTGTTTTTAGAAAATGAAGAAGCACCATTGACAATGTTTTTACTCTTAAACAAATAATAGAAAAACGACCAGAACAAAATTTAGAGGACGCACTTACTATTTATTGACTATTATAAAGTTTTTGACAAAGTATCACGAATGATACTGTGGAAAATTTAAAAAATAGAGGCATACCTTTACAACTAATTGAAGTTATAAAAGGTATTTACATTGACACAAAAATAAAAATAAATAAAAGAGAACCAGTAATAGTTAATGGTGGCGAAAGACAAGGTTGTTCTTTATCAACCGCAATTTTTAATTTGTATGTTGACAAAATAGTAAGGATTTGGTCGAATAAGCTCAATGGAGGCATTAATGTATCAGGAGCTAAATTGAAAACTATGTTGTATGCAGATGATCAAATAATAATGGCCACAAATGAAGATGACCTGCAGAAAATGCTGTATAGTCTAGATAAAATTGCTACAGAATATGGAATGAAAATATCAGCAAATAAATCCAAAACCATGGCATTTAAAGGAATTAATCCAGTAAGATCAAAAATAGTGTTAGATAACATAATTGAGCAGAAATCACACTTTAAGTATTTAGGATGTAATGTCTCGTATCAAGGGGAAGCTGATGTAATAGAGAAAATAAATAAATTTAACTATATAACAGACACAATAAAAGAACATTAAAAAACAAAGCAAGAAAGCACTCTATAATAAAACTATACAAACAATGACAATACCAAATTTTATCTATGGATCACAAACATGGACACTAACAAAAAGAAATAGTACATGAATTCAGGAACCAGAAATGAAATTCATAAGAGCAATAGCTGGATATACCAAAATTGATAAAAAAACGTAGTCATGATATTAGGACAGAATTAAAAGTAGAAGAAATAGAAATGAATGGAAAGAACATGTCAGAGGATGAATAATAACAGAATACCAAAAATAGCCTTAAACTGTATACCTATAGGAAGAACAAACCAGGGAAGACCGAAGAAAAAGATGGGCAGACTATTTTGGAGCCGCAAAGGGTTAAACAATCCAAAGCCGTGAGGTAGAAGAAGAAGAAGATGATTGAAGAAGATTGATGAAGAAGAAGAAGATGATGAAGAAGATGATGAAGAAGAAGAAGATGATGAAGAAGATGATGAAGAAGAAGAAGAAGAAGAAGAAGATGATGAAGAGAAGAAGAAGAAGATGATGAAGAAGAGAAGAAGAAGAAGATGATGATGAAGAA